>JAULBS010084364.1:0-18514 GCA_032355785.1 Symmetromphalus regularis | reverse complement strand
GCTTCTGAACAACAAGTATGACAGATACGCAATTGTCAGTCAATCGACCATCCAACTGCATATATTATAATTTATAAGGTCAAGTATTTTTAGCACAGTACTGCACTGTTGAGCAGTCCTGTCAGTGAAGTTACGATTGACGCTAACAATCGCCATTGATTTCGCGCTCCCCTAGCGGCTATGGATGTCGCTACTCATGATGATCATGCTGTCAAAATATAAAATATATATATGGTCAAGTGTCTACTATTCATGCCTGTTGTTTTTTCGTGCACTTTGCGGAAATGGCGATATCTCGCGTGCGCACAAGCTCTGCATGTAGTCTTCGTTGCCATAATAAACATTAACCACGTAACACGACTCTTCAAATTTAAAAATGTGCAATAAAAATGTAAATAATACTATTGAAGTATGATGAATCATAGACTTGAAAATTTACCAATTTTCACTAATCCCAAAAATCATCTTTCGAAAGTAACCATCATTTTGAAAAACGTTATCCAATTAATTCTCTGTGCAGTTTTTTCTGCATTCTTGACCTTAGTTACTACCTTGTGCCATCAGATAAAAAATATTTAAGGCCAACTCTAAAATTTGTGTTACAACAAATAGGGGTAAAATGAATAAAATATCTTCTAATGTTATTGGAAGATAAAATAATTGGATTAGATGTATGTGAGTCTAATCAATAATAATAATTAATGTGTTTTTGCTGAGGTTTTTGTTTTGTTTATTATTATTATAGGTGATATTTTTTTTGTCACCACTCTTCATCAGATCAACCCAATGATCAATAAATTGACGCATTATTGTTAAGTCGTTTCTGTGTTCCAGTGTTAATAGTTGAAACATTAATAGTTTTTCATTTGACACTGCTGTTATAATATCGTTGAATTTTGGTGACAATTCTTTAACAATTTTAAATTTAAAGCTAGAAAAGAGAGAGAAACAAAAACAACCCTTTATGTTACTGGCATGGCCTACACTGGTAGAAAGCATGAAAAGACAACTCTCATCTTCTGTCATGGCGGATTTCACTGAATGTTTTAAACCATCATTTTAACAATAAATACAACTTTGTGCTTCCTTTCAGGTATATATATAAAGTAATGATAAAAGGGCACTTGATAACATTAGTAAACATTTATTTATTTATTTTGTCGTTCTTAGTAGATATCCTGGCATAACTGTTATGGGGCACGAAAAGTGAACTCTGCATTGTTAACAACACATTTTTAAACGTAACTGTACAGTATGTTTTATTTTATTAAATGTAAGTCCCTTATGAATCTCATAAACTTCATCTGCTGTGCCAGTGGGGGAAAGTGGTGTATATTTAATTTTAAAATAAATAATAATCCTTATGCCACCAACAATAATAAATGATAAATTTGAATCTTTCGACATCGGGGTAACTTCTTTTCAAACACGAAATAATGACATTTGTGATATTTCTGCAGTCTTATTATAATTTAGTCCTTGAAATTTAAACAGTATTGCAACAACAGTTAACTTCTGTATAATATAATACCGTAATAGTTTTGTAATTCTAGCCTGGAAATAACTGCTGAGTCTTGGATGTTGTCTGGTACAAAATTGTTATTTGTCAAGCTTTGATAGTCACAAATTTAATATTTGCAGTTATTTTATCTGACACAAAATCAGTTGTTTTAGTGTTAAATCAGTCCTATGCTGTAGTGTACATTTAAAATGCATGTTTTAGTAGTTTCTAGATCATGCATGTGCTTACATACGTCTAGCGGTAAATTAACGGCAGAAAAGAAAAAAGTTCATCTGATAATAGCCCCAATCAAGTCTGATGATGCTACAAAATAATACTTTGAACTCCAGAATCCGTAATCAGCTGATGAATTCTGAATTATTTTTTGGCTGGGTGTTATTGGCCCTGAATTTGAAATTTGAAGTTTTTCTGAAACACCTGAGATTAGAGCATTTGCCTGACAGGAGATGGATTATTGGATTAATGCCCCCATTAAGCTATTTTTTGTTTTGTATAGTGGTCCATAGCTGGTGCCACAAAAGCCATGGTATATGTCAAAAAATTAAGCAATATCACTTACTGCTATAGAATACCCAGTGTCATCTTTAGACCATGAGCAGCAACTAATCCAGCCAGCGAAATGGGGCTTTTTTTCATCGAAAGTTCGCTCATGTCGCTGACTTGTTAGCAGTAATGAGAAGTCGAAGTCACCGTAATATTTTGCTAAAAGTAAAGTGAAAAACAAATTCCAATAACTAACGTCTGACAGTGACACCGATTTGTGATGCGAACCAAAACATCACTAACTAATCTTTACAAATAAGTAACAAATCTCACATGACGCATGTTTACTGTCCCCAGTCAATGACCAGCTATTTGTCATTAAGACCATATCGAGCTTTGTTCAGTTACATAACATGAACAAGACTTCCAGTTACTTTGCTAGAGATGCAGTTAAAATTGTGTTGCCTGTTGATTTAGTGTTAAGTGTTCAAAGCCGTTGGAGGCTGGTCTGCATGCATGGTTTTAATTTAGCTTTCCTAAAATACGGACACCGAAATGTACCTCTAGTCTACCAATTAATTTTCAGTAGTTTCTAAGACAGTGGTTTTGATTGGTTGATTGATACTCTTATGGCTATTCTTTTGGAAGCCGGATGCTTTTGCGAGAAATAATTATGTTGTGATTCTAGCAACTACAAAGATTACGCGGTTTTGATTCACTTCGGGGTCTTGTTGTCGGTAATAGATATTTTCAATGGCATATCTATTCAAGTTATATGGTTGAATCTATTTATTAAATCTTAATTATTTTTTGATTGTGGAAAATGCAACAATAACATGTTTTAGATTCTCATCATTCTGTGCGCAAAATGGGTAGACCATTAAAAAATGGAGATAGATAATAACGCTCAGACGAGTCAGAGGTTTCCCCACCAAATAATTTAAACCAAAAAATAAACAAAAACAAAATTAAATTATTATTAAAAGAAAGTTTAATAGTTAAATATTTTTTTGGTTAATTTAAATATAAAAATATTTTTTTTAAATCTCTCCTCAAAAAAGGGTCATATGCCTACATGAAAAAAAAATTTGAATACATTTTGTTTTTGGTGAGTTCACTTCTCCCATTTTTATCAAACTTCTCCCATTTTGACAGGAAGGGAGAAGTCACTTCTCCCACTTTTTCTATCCTAGATTAGTGCCTGCATTCATATGATGTGCATAGAGCGGAGCTTATCTAAAACCTACATATAATATATATATATATGATTTAGCTAAATATGATATAATATGTGTGATTTAGCTAAATGTCATTTAATGTATGTTGAAGATATTTAATATATGTTACAAATATTTAATAAATAATTTAAAAAAATATTTATTTAATAAATCTACAACCATATTACTTGATTAGATATTTCATTGAAAATATCTACTACTGACAAGAACGCAAAGTGTTTTTACTGAAGATTATAAAAATGACATTTATTGATTTACTTTTAAAAGCTTCTAAAGTATTTTGATTATATATTTAACAACGAACTGGACATGGTATATGATTTTCTTCTTCTTCAGTGCTCATAGTCATAGTCCATTTTTAGTATAATTTTAAAATTTATTATTGTATAATAATATATATACTTAATTGAAAACATTGTGTATTCTTTTTCTAGAATTGGGTAACATATGGTTTTGAATTGACTGACCAAGACTTTGACCGTTTTGTTCACAACATTACCATGTTCTTAGGAATAACAATGTGTCTTTGCTGGGGAGGATTTATCTTGGCATACATGCCTGATCACAGGTTAGTGAAAAGAATGACCCAGGTGTAGTTTGTCATAGTGGGAGATTATTTACTATTGCCAGATAACACTTGTTTTCAAACTAATAGCACATTCTCATTTTGAATTGTAATCCACATTCTTTTAAGTTGGAAGAAATTATTCGTGTGTGTGCATATTCTTGTAGTTGTATGTATAATAGTGGTAGAAACTGGAATCTGGTAAAATCTGAGATTCTACCAGTAGAGACTGGAATTCTACTTTCTACCGGTAGAATCTCTACTAGCCCCTATACAACAGATCTGACAAAGAAAAACATACCAGAAAAACAATACATATAAATATTAATGTCTGTAACATTAAAATAAAGATGTCTAATATGGGTACATCCTTTTCTTAGCAATTGCTGTAGACTTTGCCAAAATGTTTGTATTAATGGACAGGACCAAAATAAATCAATAATCAGTGTTTCTGGGACAGATTTACAGAATTAAAATTAAAATAAAGTTTATTTTATTTAACTACGCCTCTAGAGCACATTCATTTTTATCTTATCATTGGCTATTGGACGTCAATCATTTGGTAATTCTGAGATATATTTATTTAGAGGAAACCTGCTGCTATCAGATAGGCTACACTTTCCGATAAGCAGAAGGGGTCTTTTACATGCACTGTCCCACAGACAGGACAACACATACCATGACATTTGATGAACCAGTTGTGGACCACTGGTTGGAATGGAACAGAATGAACATTTGTCATTTTGTTGAATTTGTATTTTAACGAGAAACATGTTTGTAGAAAGTATTTGTTGTACTAGTCTGTTCTATAACCACTTCAAATTTGTATCCTACATTATTTTGTAGAAAAGGATGTTTTTTTCCCCAATTAAACAAGCCAGACTTTAAAAGTTCATTAACCTATTTCCTCTTGAGATATTGGTTTGCATTTATTTTTAAAAAATATATAAATTCTTTGACAACTTTTTTTTATCTTGTAACAGAATTTTTATCGGAATAGGTATTGATGGTCTTGATATATTACAATTTTAATTATCAAAAATATATTTATTTTTCTACCACGAAATATACACATATACCAAAAGAAAATGAAAAATATTTCTGGTTAACCAGTAACTGAAAACTTGTTTATTTTTGGGTCTATTTAAAAAAAAAATGTAATAGTTTAATCAAGTCTCATTTACTTCCATAGATAATTTTGTGCTTTATGTTTGAAAAAAGTAGTGTTTCAAGACTTAATCTAATAGTTTCTTCCGTCAAATGTATTGTTATATTGGTTGTTAATTTAACATCTTATTTTCTCCTGTATTTAGAACTGGAAGTTGTATGACTAGTTTAGTTACATATGTATGTGATATGTAACATGCAAACCAGGGTTCACATAGGCTTGAAAAGACTTTAAAAGTTGAGTTTCAACTACAGACTTGAAAAGCTCTTAAAACTGTAGGTCAGCCTTGAATTTAATGAATAATGATATATAGTGAAACGTATATATATCCTCGTCATGCCAAATTGTGTCACACTAACAGGAACTGGCTAAGGCGCATGCACAGTTGAGTCACACAGTACACTTATTATGTAAATTAACGTTGTTGAATTTAGTAATGCTATCAATAAATAAATTATTTCTTACCAATTTCTAATAAGTTGTGAAATGCTATAATTAATTTGCTAGTGCCAAAATGCATCCCATTCTGGCGACTGTCACACACAGCTGTGAGAAACATGTTCCCGCCAAAAAGAATTCCACCATATCGTGATTGAAGATCAAACACAAATATGTTTGACCTAAGAGGTGCACAATTCCAATCGCTATTATGTGACAAATCACTTTGTAAAACCTGCCCCAATATTTGATTAAATCTCAAGAGTGAAAAAGTGCGGTAATCTACACTTCTGTAACCCTCCCCTATTTTGTTTTTCTTCTTTTCTGCTTATTTTTTTACATCTATGTGATCAAGACGTGGTGCGATATTTTAAAATTCACAACCATTGTTTATTCGGAAGTAACATACGACTCATTTTGGACAGAGGACACATTTTGGCACTTTAGGATATATTTTTTAATGTGTAATTATTATTACATTAACAAAAATCCACAATTTAGCTTTACAAATGAGTTGATGATTGAATTTGTTTTGCACTGTATGAAATAAAGATTAATTTTCCTTCAGTAGTTGATAATTTCCATGCTGTAAAATACTTGTGTGCATGTGGCACAACGAGCCTTGAAAATGGTTTTTAAAGCTTTGGAAAAAGCCTTGAAAAAACTGAATGTCATTACTTGTGGGCTATTTTGTTTTAAAGTAGTATTTTAATTGCAACACAGCTTATTTTTCACTGAATTTCTAAAAATAATTTTAATGTATGAGTATCAATTCATTAATTTGTAGATCATGTACCACTGAATAAACTATCCCCATCACTTGAACTAATACAACCCATTACAATTTAATGGAAGATGTATCACTTGTAAGAAAATACTATTTAACCCATTGTTAACACAAATTTGTGAGGTTGCATGTTACTTATTGCAGAAATTTAATATGGCCAAACTGATCACTCAACTTTCAGTTCTGTATGTAGGAAAGAATCTCCTGTTGAATAACTAATATAAAACATTTGACCTAAATGTGTTAAATGTAATGTAGATAAGCTTTTTACCTAACAAGGTTATTTCTTGGGGATTCAGTGAATACATTTGAAAGAAACACTGTCATTGCGATGCTAAAATTATATGTAATTACAGCATTAAAGTATTGTTTTGTAATTTGATTTTAATTTTTTTATATATTACTGGAGTGCTTGGCTTTGTACATTCAATATTATTTTGTTGTGTTTCACAATAGTACTTGGTTTTGTACATTTAACAACATTTTCTGTGTATGTTAGGCTTATTATGTTAGGATATATCCCTGGTTTTGTATGTTTTTGTTTTGTATTTCATTGAAATACTTGTTGTTTTTTATTTCACAACATTTGCTTTTTATATTTTCCCAGATCGCTCAGCTGGTCCACAAGGGAAGCGTTCTTGGAGATCGAGCGTCGAGAAAAAAATGGTCTTCCGCTTGTTGATCCTGAACTGATCAGCCTGGATAAGATACAGTCACAGTTACCAAACGATTATGAACTAGAGGATAAAGATATTATTATTTAGACTGGCTGTACATACAAACGTGTTGAAATTTCTAGTATTCATGCCACTTTGAAATAGAACTTTGTGATAGTCACACAAATCGTGCCCTGATAAAAGAGAACTTGGTGAACAGTAAAGAAGTGTGTTTATTGTTAGTACGATGAATCTAATCATGATTTTTATATAAATTATTATGAAATCTGTCAACTTTTTAACATTATTTTTGGTGAAATGATAAATTAATCACTCAAAATCTTTCGTTTTGATTTCAAATTATTAGTATTATTTTACAAAAATAGGGTTTTGAAATCTTTAATTGGCCTGATGTTCATTATACTCTTAACATAAAAAGAACCTTTTACCTTTTGTAACAACTGTGGGAGTTTTTGTGATGTGAATACATTTTAAAATCCCACTATAATTTTTGTAATTCACAAGATCCCTTTCTGAAACAAGATTGGTTTCAATATAAATATATATATATATGAAAAATCATTTGGTGTTATGAGCCTTATTACACACGTCACAACAAGTTTAGGACCACATGAACACTATGCTGAAAAATTAATCCTCTTGGAGCTGTTGGATGACAGAATGGCTTATTCGCAAACTTCTCACATGGATATGACATTAAACCATGTTGTGTTTCAGCCATGGTCCAGGATATTCAGTTTTACATCTTGATAGTATGGTTATCCAAGTTCAGATTCTATCTTAATTTATACCCACCTGAAACAAACTTGTAAAATAATACTGAATGGTGCGTGTGAAAACTTTTTTATGTTCATATTGTATGAATATAGAAAAGGAGTTTTCATGTGCAGTTTTCAGGCAGGTGCTATGTTCGGTCAACAACTAGTTTTTTGCTTTTTGTAACTGAGTATTGGAGCAATTTGCAATGCTTTGGCCATGTCTAGATAGTGTTCTTTTCAACATGTGTCTCTACACTGGTATTTTTGAAAAAAAACTGGGCGATAAATTCGTACTGGCTCTTTTAACTTGTGTAACTGGTTCCAGTGGTTAAGCTGTCTGACTCATGGTTGGTAGGTACAGTGATCAAATCTCAGTCGAGGCATGGAATCTTTTAATCATAATACAGACTCCAACCCAGAGTGGGTGCTCCGCAAGGCTTAGTGGGTAAGTGTATACTACTTACACAAATCAGTGGTCCACAATTGGTTAATCTAAGGCTGTGTTATGTGCTATCTTGTCTTTGAGAAAGGACATGTAAAAGATCCCTTGCTGCTAATCGGAAAGAGTAGCATATGTAGTGTAGCGCGTTTCCTCAAAACACCACGTCTGACATCTAATAACTGCTGAATAAAAAATATGCTGGGGTGTCATTAAATAATAGTGTTTTCCTTTGAAATTTTTAAAGGTATGGTAGACTAAGCATCTTGGGGGCATTTTTAGAACACAAAAAATTTGACTATAAGAATAATTTATTTGGAATAAGCTCTTGTGGATATACAGCTACATATATTTGATTGTTCTTCTGTAACATTTGCAGATGAAATATTGTTTCTTTTTTGAAGTACTGCAAAATTCAGTCTTTTGCTGTTTTGCATCCTTGAATACAGCCTTTATGCGTCATTCACATTTAGGCAATTTTTGTTTGGTTAAAACATATGATCAATTTACCAGGTTTATTTTGTTTTTACTGTATCAATGGATCATGTTGCATAATGATTATTGGTATAGTTCGTTTACCAGGCAATTATTTTCAATGATAAAAGGAGGAAAAAAGATTGTGTGTTGTACAATATGATTAAAACTACAAAGTGTTTTGAGGATTCTTTTTGTTTCTTATTATTTTTGGTTATGTAATATAAATCTTTGTTAGTGTAAGTCACATAAACATAATTAGTACATTGTTAAATTATCATTCCTGTTACAGGGTATGCACTTGGGATTTTGTATTGACTGGCTATCGGGCAACACTTTGACTTGCCCATACAACTTTTGAGTGGCCCGCAACCGAATTTTGTTAACGAAAAACTGAAGCTTACTTAAATTGCACTTTAAAAAACATATCATACAAACAATAATAACACAAAAGAAGGAACTTATTTTTGTTTCATTACAAATTGTTGTAATTATCGGTATAATTATTATGAAAATGTTCCAACACAATATAAAATACTAATTACTATAATATGCAGAATTTTCAACACGTTAAGGTTTTGACTTGCCAGATATTATTTTGACGCGGAATAGAGTGATTGTAAAGTGCACACACTTCAGTTATTGGCTTTAAAATTTACTTCAGTCCATAACATGATTACCTTCACAGAGCTAATAGCATATGCTCCAATGCCTATGTGAGTTGGATCACTTTTACTAGTGACAGATGACAAATAATAATCAAGAAATTAAAGTTCAATTAGCAGCTTTGATGTTTAAATAACTAGAGTAAACATAGACACTGCCTTTATTCACAGCTTTTGTGTTGTGGAGTGTACAACGCATGCAATAAAAATGGCATCTGAAATTATAATTGTAGCCAAAATTTTGATTTGAAGGAGGAATAAAAACAGAATGCCCTGTTCTGTTTATGTATTGGAACTATTTCCATATGAATTTTATGAAGATTTTTGTTTGTAAACAAGTGATGTATTTTTTGGTTGAAACAAACGTTGGTGTTTTATAGGTATGTAAAAAGGTTGTAATATTAGTTGTTCAGTATTTGCAATGTATGTTGCCAAAATGTTCTTCACTATTGAAATTTTGTCCATTTCAATATATTGAAATTGAGACACAAAAATAAATTTTAATTTTTTTTTCTAGCTGAACAATTTACTTGCTAATCATGAATTTTAAATATCAAAATGCAATATGATACTGTTCATTTTGCATCCCAATTCAGACATTCACTCCTTGGTCCACCTTTCTGTACAATAAATCTACTGTAATGAAACCATTGATGTTTGTACTTATACACATACATCTGAGAGACAAAACCAGTTCCAGGGCAAGTTAATAATTAAATTATTAATAAATGAAAAAACCATTTTACTTTGAACTGATAATTTATATGACGGGTATGAAAATGTCAATAAGTTTACATGTATATAAAGGCTACAATACTGCAAGAATCAACACAATAATGATATTCAGATCTGACAGTGTCAGCATAGATACAGATATAAGAATGATCACATCATTACAGATATGGATGCAAGAAAAATTACAAGAGTCATAAAATAATATTCGGAACAGACTCAATATAGATATAAAAATGATAGATGAAAATGATGACATCAATACACATATGAATGATACAAGATGATGCTGTGTAATTTGACATGAGAATAATGTTCAGATCTGACTAGCATGAATACAAGATGTATTAGAAAATATTTTGAAGACATTTCATTGTTTGACATAGTGTTAGGTCACAACCTACAGGTTATTAATATCACATTGCAAAGTAAACAGACATGCACTGATATCTGCTGAGAGGTATGAGGTGTTGGAATGAATGATACAAAATGACATGGATAACACCAAGTATAATCTAGCTAAGCATCAAGATAAAACTACAGACATCATGCTAGCCAATTATTAATGGATCAGTGTGCCCCAACAAAGAAAGTGTTTTCAAACAATGTCATTCTCTTTAAGCTTGAACAGATTTATTATTATGGATGAAACAACATTTAAGGTGTTATGTATTTAGATTGTGCCATGCTGCAATAATACAGGCGGTATAGTTCACTATGAAACAAATATTTTAACTACAGCTGAAGCATTTATAAAGATCATGATTGATAAAAAAAGGTGATGTTTAACTTTTCTCATTTCTATATATTGAAATGGTGCTCATTCAAACCAATGACAGTGATTTTAGCAGTAGACAAATCACATAAATTTGCCAAAATATTTATTGTGATAAAAAAAATTCTAAATTTAAAATCGTATTAATGTCAAAATATTTTGTGCAGATAATCACAAAGAACACTTGGAAGCTTATCTGCAAATCACACGAAATATTAAAGTTTGTGTTTAAAGTTATTTTCTAATCCAACCTTATAATACAAAAGCAGTTACCCAACAGTGATTTTTATGTAGTAGTTTCGGAGGAGTTTTGCATTCAAGACGGGAATATAACGTAACAATACAAGCAGAAAGCATTTCCCCTCTTAAAGGTAGAACATAAATACATGTGTATGGAGTAACTACTAACAAAACAGAAACAATATATAATGCTATAAATACAATAATATATATATTAACTAAACTGATGAGCACATACAATGACTAAGTGATACATAAATTGTACAAATAAAAAAAATGTAAACAGTTCAGTAACTTTGTAAGAATAAACAAAACAACCTGTTCCTGTTCAATACAATGATATAGCTCAAAACTGGCAAGAATTTTAAGGATAAAAACGAGTTGGAGGGATATGTTTTGTCATGGTAAAACTTGTTCAAACAAGTAGTTGAAAACGTCACTGGTTGTTCTTCACACAATGTTGAAGTGTAAAAAAAATACATACACAAACCCATCTAACCCATTTTTCCACCCCCACTGTCTTTGACTATAATGTAATTTGATATTCTCATACTTGTACAGAATGTGATAGAAACAGAATATTATAATCAGAAATGATGTACTCAAAATATATTGGACGGTTACTATACATAACTCAGTTGTATGGCTGAGTAAGATGGGCCCATTCCACTAACGTCAACATGCATAACAATTAATTATGAATATCTAAGAAGTTGTTTTGAATCAGCCAGTGTTTCCTTCTTCACTTTGAAGAGCATCAATGTAAGATTATCATCAATAATTTATAAGATAACATTAGTCACAATAAATTATTATTAATTCAAATCAATAAATTAGTCTGAAGTGTAACAGAATGGGCCAATACTGTTGTCTGTTCAGTATAAATGAACAGGAATTACTCAAAACGAGCACACAAACACTAAAAAAAAAACGACCTCTGAAGTTCATGCTATAACTAGATACGTATATGTATATAAATATATAATACTTTAATGGCTAAAATAAAAACATAAATAACATGCTGTGCAAATACTTGAAGAGTTTATGTAAGTTTGCATACAATGATTTATTTGAATATAGGTTAATTCATGACTTAAAATAAGTTAATAAGCAAAGGACTAGATGTTATCTTTTTTAAAAATAATCTTTTATGATAAGTCCAATTAAGATGAGGAAAATTCAACCTAAAAGATATACATGTATTATATATACTATAAATCATAAAATTAACATGCTTCTTGATATTGGTACCATCAAATGCATATATTTATTAATGTGTCTTGCTCAGTATTTTTCTTCCAGTACTTAATGTCGGTAAAATTAAAATTTGTGGATTACATCTTTTTTTTGTAGGTGTCACATTTGAAAAATAATTTCATGATTTACAGTACTTACTACAAATGTTCACAAGTAGTAGAAGTTTTACCGTTACAAGACAAGCCATTTTCTACCCTGTTACACATACTAGTATCAACATTATCTGTGACAAAACAAACATTAATTTTTTTTATTGTTTATGATTGACTGGAAGCCCACATCTCCCCACTAGTATACTCGGTATCTACTTATAAAATTTGGTAAAAGTGATTATTTTCGAGACATTAGATGTCTTGAAAGAAATAATTTTTTACATTCTTCTGTACTCAGTAGAACTTAAGAAAACTGTTAGTGTAATACAGTCTTATTCAATTAACCTGTTTACACATGCTCTTATTAATGGTAAATTAATATCACTAAAGTAAAGAGGAAGATATTAATAGAAACTTAAAGAGACAGATCAGACATTGGAACAGGTACATATCTGATGAAAAACAATGTTTGTTGGCAATTTACTTAGTTGTATAGCATGTAAATACTATAAACTGAACACATTAGACAGACCTACATCAAATTTAATACAACTAGACTACAAAACCACATTAAATGTTCTTTTGTTTAGATGGACCAATATCAGATTTGATACAACTGGACTACAATATGCAAAACACTGAAGACAAGACATGGTAAATATTTAGTTAATAAATAATTTAGTATCAGGCATGATGAAAGATTTATTTTAATATACATATACAATGTATATTTAAATGTTCTTCTATCATGGAAGAATTTACATATTTAGTCCACTACAACCTATATATTACAAAACAAAAATCTACACATCAAATGCTTATAAATGATCATATAAAATACAAACATAATGCACCAAGTTAACTGCATAATTGCAAAGCTAGAATTACATGATTCTATCTTGTACATAAAAGCTATTAACTTGGAACCCTATAATTCTATGGTCGAGTAATGTTGGATAACACAAACTGATATTTTCTCAAATTAATAAAAGTTTTTGTCAATGAGCTCAGATTATAATACACATTATATCATCACTTGTGACCAAAACAGAACCTTGAAGAAAAATGTCTAGCAGTTTATTGTTTCATTTGCAACTGCTCAGTAGTTTTACGCTTAGGTTAAAGTTAGTCAAACTGCTATATAGTGCCCACGAGTGCTAGCTTATTCTATACATAGCTCAGGTTATTATATACAGGCATGGATTCAGGAAGTGAAGGGTGCAAGAAGAGCCTCCTCACATATCTGGCAATAGTAATAGAATTTAAGGTCCTCTATTCCAAAATTCAGGACCATCTGATAAAGTAACTGAAATCACAAATATGTCCTTGATCTCTGAGCTCTTTACAGGGATATAATTAACTTTCTATGACTAAATCAACAAAATTCACTCTAGCAAAGGAACTGGCTTGGAGAAAAAGATCAAACATTATTTCAGATTATGTCAACTTGTTGCAAGTAGGTGAACAATAGACATTGAGTAGAGGTACTGGCAGCCAGTGTGAAATTAAACCAGACTGCAGAAAATATGTCAGGGATAGAAATTAATGCTTTCCCCCTTGCCCGAGGTGAGTAAATCCTTACTGATGCTAGTCCCCCGGCCTAGTAGATTTTGAATTTAATTATTTATAGATAGTAACTGCAAGACTGATCATTTGCCAATCATACCCACTAATCACATTTATTTGACCAAAACACACTCACTATACATTGTAGCAGACGTTTATCCTCTTTCTCTTTTTCGGCTGGTTCTTTAGTCTTGATAGGGCTGACAGCGGTTGATTCCAAATTCATTTATTATTGTAATACAATCAAACCTATATTATACACCATATTTTAAGTGAGTTCCTTAAAATAAAATAAATAAAAATTTAGTAGCATCAATAAGATTTTCTTTTCAACATAATTCATGCTATGGAACAACCAAATCTTAAAATAGGGAACTAGTGATTTTTTGTGGGGACAAGTAACTTGTTAAGGTTACTAGTCCCCCAGGCGAGTGAAAATAATTTATTAATTTCTACCCCTGTATGTTGCAATTTTCTAAAAACAATGAGTGAAGTATATCTACAGATCCCAAAGAGATGCAAACCCATTAGAGGTATATACGTCTTGTTAACTTGCATTTAAAAAAAAAAATTCTTCTCATATCTTTTAAGTATTGTTAAAACAAGATAAGCAAAGAAAATAGAAATAGATATATTTTATAATCTTCATGCTAATTTGATTAGAAATGTTCCTTTATCCATGGGAAATGTAGATACGATTAATGATTACCCAGAACTGTGACCGTCAACTCTTATCCACAGCTGTGTACAAATATTCCTTCATACAGAGAGAGTAAGAAAAGCTATTGTAGTAATCCACTTAACAAATAAGTTACATATAAAAAATGTTTATCAAACGGAATTCAGAAAATGAATGATAAATTAACAAGTAAGTACACTTGTAAATGCCATTATCGGAAGGAATTAAACCAAACTAGTTATGTTTTAACATCTAAATGCCACTTAAATTATCTGTAGGAATTTAACCACATTGGTTATGCAGGAATAAAAATCAAAAGTTGTGTTTTAACATGTAAATGCCATTAACTGTACAAAGTAAATGACATTTGTGCTATTTTAACAGCAACTGAAATCCCACAACTTGACGGTCTTGTCATAAGATCCAGACACGATGATGAAGTCATTAAACTGCAGACAGGTGACACCATCTTTGTGATTCTGAAGAGTGACTAGTCTCTGACAGGTCTCTAGATTCCAAACCTTCAAAATAATCAGTATCACTTATTACCAGCTTACTTAATAAAGCACTATTATACTATAATCTTTCTAATCCCATATTAAAATCATGTAAGATAGTCCCATAAGAAATCACTTTCAGGTAGTCCAATACCAGCCCTGTTGGATCATTCTATAACAAAGCCCAGTCAGGAAGTCCTATAATAAAGCCCTATCAAGTAGTCCAATACCAGCCCTGTTGGATCATTCTATAATAAAGCCCTATCAGGTAGTCCAATACCAGCCCTGTCGGATCATTCTATAACAAAGCCCAGTCAGGTAGTCCTATAATAAAGCCCTATCAGGTAGTCCAATACCAGCCCTGTCGGATCATTCTATAACAAAGCCGTCAGGTAGTCCTATAATAACGCCCTATCAAGTACTCCAATACCAGCCCTGTCAGGTAGTCCTTATAACAAAGCCATGTCAGTACCAGCCTTGTCAGGGAGTCCTTAAAACAAAACCCTGTCAGGTAGTCCTATCAAAAAACACTACCAGCCAGTTTAATACCATCCCTGTCCTATAATGCTGTTCAATAACATCCCTGTCAAGAAGTATATTAACAAAGTCCTATTAGATAGTACTATACTAAAAATATCTACCACAGAAAGTCAAATGTGCTAATAAAGTATTTTAAGTTTATCATAAAATAAAATGATATAAAGATTGCAGATGACAGAAATTATGAATAGATTAACTTCTCACCTTGATTGTTTTGTCGTCAGCAGCACTAACCAATCTCCATCCATCTGCCTGGAGACACCTGTAACATCAAGTACAGATATTAACTTCAGAATTACATCAAAGGAAATAAAAAAAAAAATTCAAACATTTTGAAACTTAACCAGTCAGATGTTCGGAACCAATGACAATTGTTGACAATTTCCTATTTATGCTGACATTTTTCTATTCCTACACAGCAGTTGCTAGGATGAGGTGTTCAAGACCTGTGTACAAGATGAAATTAACCATTTAAATGTTTGAAATTCCAAAACGAACAACATTTTAAGCATTCAAATTTGAGGTGGGGTCTCTAAATGTAAACTCTTGTGTATAAATATGCAAATGCTGATGATTGTAAGCAACCCCTTAAACTGAAAGAGAATAAAATTTATTTGTTATGTTTTATTACCAAAACAGTGATGATTTGTTTATTTACAGAGTACCCAAAAGAAAATATGATGCATTTGGAGTAGGACACAATTTGGTACTGCAACATATAACAATTTATTTGTTAATTAAGACAATTAAATGCTGAGTTCTAGTAACAGCTTAATTTATATTCATGCAGACCTAACCACCCCAGTGTCCCTTTATTTTCTTCCAATGGTGTTAAAAACTCGACCTGATAACAACCTAATCTATATGCTACACCAACCTTACAACCCCAGTGTGTCCTTCTGCTGCCTTCCAGTCAATGGTGTTAACGCACTCGCCAGTGTGGATGTCCCAGAACTTGAGATTACAGTCAAGTGATCCACTGACTATCCGAGTTGAGTCAAACTGCAGACAAGTCACTGCATCTTGGTGACCAGACAGTGTCCTAATACATACACCGTCATAGTTCCATACCTACAACATAAGATATTCACATTCACAATATTCTGTTCATTAACATGTACTGGTACACTTTTAAACAGAATTTATACAGTGTTCTGGGTTTTATGCTCTATGGTCTTATGCATGCACTAACAATTGCAAAACATAGTTTTTTCTGAAAATGATATCACTTGAACATTGCAAGTTTTGAGGAAATACCTTTCAACAGCATACCTATATGTGTAATATTGCACAATGTAATTCTAATAAGTATTCTGATATGATTTTTGAGTCACCTACCTTTATTGTGTTGTCACAAGAACCAGAAACAATCTTTGTATCATTAAAATGAACACATAACACAGCAGCTTGATGGCCTCTGAAAAAAAATCAAAACAAATTCAAATATAATCTTATAAAATATACAGTGAGCTGTGAAAAATCTCTGAAACAATAAATTAAACCATCAAGTAAACCTGGAACATAAATGTTAAAATAAAGAAAAGCTAATGGTTTCTACATTCTCAGTTCAGTTGGCAATTTCATTTGTTAATTAAAAGACAAATATATAAGCATGAAGGTCCATATTCATACCACTAACAAAATTCACAAAATTTAATTAACTTTATTTGCAAGAACTAAATAATAAAAGTATTATTTTGTTCAAAAGTGTAAGGCAAACATATTCAGTACATATTAATACCTGAGTGTCATGCGGCATTTGCCTGTTCGCAGATCCCATAACTTCAGTGTCTTATCATACGATCCACTTATTACCTTATAGTCATCAACCTATCAATAAAGAAAAACTTTACTAAATGTCAGGTTCAAATTGTTCATTACAACTCAGCAGTTTAATGCACATCTATGTAAAATATAAATATACAAGCCTGGAAATAAGTGCTCGGTCACGGACATTGTCTGGTACAAAATTGTCATTTGTCAAGCTTTGACAGTCACAAATTTAATATTAGCAGTCATTTTGTCCGACACAAAATAAGTTTGATGCTGTACATTTAAAATGTACATTTTGAAGAGTTTCAAGATCATACACATGCTTACATATGCGTAGCAATAACTGAACAGTTGCCACTACATTTACCGAGTAAATCTATTAATAGACCCGATCAAGCCCGATGACTATAAATAATACTTTGAACCTGAATCCGTAATCAGCCAAAATATTCCGAATTACCTAAATAACCTGCGATTGACCTAAACAACTGGCAGCATTAGCTTGAAGTCACCAAAACTTTTGATGATTTTTGTTAACGTCCACCTGTCCCTTCCTTCATCAGTGTCATTAAATGATACTGGTTGATAATATAGAATTAGTGGTGTAAATGGGATTTGGATATGCTGCTAAAATATGTGACATCAGGCCTGTCCTGATGTCACGTGATTGGTCATGAATGCAAGATGTTGAAAAAAATCGCATCCTTTTTCAACAAAACTGTAGCCTCCAAGCACTTGTTTTTTCTGTTCATACATGTACCTCAAATTCAAACCCTCCGACTTTTGAGAAAAAGCTTGTTAGAATATAACATTCCAGTACCTTATATGCAATTATTTTCGCGGCTAAAAATAAATTGTGATCTAGCTTTCATTGTACTTTTTCGCAAGGAATTATTTTCGTGACCACATCCCCCAATAATAAAAAAGGAACATTTACCAAACTCTTTTCAGTTAGTTTTCATTTATACACTTTGACATTATCTGCACACTATCCACGTGTTATTTATATTTCTGATAAGACCTGTTATCGATTGAACGTGTGTATGATGCAACATTTTAGACAAATAGACAGTAGTATTTATTGATTGTACCCTTAAGTTTCCGTTCAGATTAACTAAGAATATTCATAATTATTAATGAATAATCACA
>JAULBS010084353.1:0-18522 GCA_032355785.1 Symmetromphalus regularis | reverse complement strand
TTTCAATTTAATTTGGTGACAGGCACGTTTTCGTTTTTGACCGGCACAAATTGACTGACATAGGACATTTTGACAGGTACGTCTCAAAACATTATTTCCAGGCTTCAGGTTAACTTTAGTATGAAAGAGGAAACCTATTATTGCCATGCAGTGTGGTTTGTTACTCTCATTTTTTGTGAGCCTCTGTGGTCCAGTGGTAGGACAGTGGGCTTTCAAGCTGAAGACTGTGATTCAGAACCTGTCAGAAGCTGGTTCACACTGACTACGATTACCAAATATTTGACATCCAATAGCTGACAATTAATAACTCATTGTGCTATAATGATGTTGTTAAATAAAATAAAATAATAAAAAAATCCCTTGGCTCCAATGAGGTTTGATCCTAGTACCTACCCATCAGTCTCAAATTTAATGACATAACCATTACAGAGGCTGGTTCAATTGACTATGTGGTGTCATGAAAAAAAGAAATATAGTTACTTTTATTGATATACACCAAGGGATCTTTTATACCATCACATAAGATTATACAGACCACAGTCTTTATTAAATAATTTGTGAACCACTGGTTAGTGCAAGTGGTGTACCATATGGAAAGCACTGGTAATGATATTAAAATCCCTTGTAAGCCTAAGTTGTCCAGCAGTACGGCATCGTACACTCAAGCAGAAGACAGTGGTTCAAAACCTGTCAGTAAAGTTAGTTTTATTTAACAACGCCTCTAGAGCACATTCATTTTTATCTTATCATTGGCTACTGGATGTCAATCATATGGTCATTCTAACATGTATTTAGAAGAAACCCGCTGCCTCCACATAGGCTACTTTTTTCCGATAAACAACAAGGGGTCTTTTATATGCACCATTCCAAAGACAGGCCTGCACATACCATGGACTTTGATAAACCAGTTGTGGACCACTGGCAGGAATGGAAAATGGCCCAAACTGCAAATGTGTCCACTGAGAACTGACCAGTTCACAGGCGTTTAAGCTACATTTTGTACATTCCGCTCCATCAAAACCTGTCAGATGCTGGTTCACACTGACTATATGTTACGATTACCAAATATTTGACATCCAATAGCTGATAATTAATAACTCATTATGCTATAATGATGTTTTTAAACAAAAAACTAAAAACAAAAATCCCATGTATCAACTGAGTTTTGATCCCAGTACTTACCCTCATATCAGTATCAGCCTCAAATTTAATGACATAACCATTACACCACCGGGCAGATAGCGATCTTTCATAAATGCATTGTATATCACAACCTTTCATGTACCTCTAAAACACGAAACAGAAACAGAAAACATGTACTTTGTCTTTTGAGAATTGTGTATTTGCTTAACCCATTTTTGTAGGGGTTGATCCAGGAATTTAAAAATAGGCGGTAGGGGTGGTAAAAAAATATGGTTAGAACTTTAATAGCAAAAGAAGGACAAGATTTGGGTTCAGACTCCTTCTGCTGTATATGCCTATGTGATTGGAAAATAAAATGGTCGTTCACACAGTTTTACTAAACCAAAAAAGCAAGTATGCATGTAATCAATACATGTAGTCATTTATTTCATAAACCAGATGGCAGAATTCTGGAATTAGATAACCACACCATTTAGGAGAAGGTGTGTGTGCAGTAATATAACAAGTTGTGCACACATTTGCTGCCAATGTACCATTACTGTGACCACTCCATGAAACAAAAATATTTCAACACGATTACTTTTTTGCTTTTTATATTTCTGTACCATCATGTTATTGAAAATTATTGTTAGGCAATAGAGTATGAAATCCCATGGCCCTCTTTTATTCTCATTTAGATATTGTATGATATGTTCCATCTTTATCATTTCCATATCCTTTCTAGAACTGCACTTTAGCCATCTTTTATCCCATCTCTTTACTTAACATCGTAATGAGTATTGTGCTGGGCCAGCTTCTAACCACATTGATCTGCTGCAGTTTTGTGTCAATATATATGTGTCATATTAATTAAATGGGAAAAAAAACGTGCGTCTGTGACACACATATTGAGTGAATGAATGGGTGGGTGGAAGCTATGGCAGCGGCTTGCATGTAGGTCTTGAGAATCAGGCTGGCAGTCAGGCCAATACATTACGGTTGTTATATGATCTATATTACCATGTGCTAGCTGGCTGGCTGGCTGGATGCTTCTTGCTTGCAGGCTTGGGAAAGGTGTGTGGGTGGGGACTGTAGGGGGTTAAGAGATGTTGGGGGCGTATGTATGTATGCATGCTGCATGGTTGACAGTGTCACATGATCCTTTGTCATCGGTGCTAGTGTTGTGTTTGATGCAGAGGCAGCGTTAGGGTTGTCATGTGCTCGATTGAGAGACAGTGTGTAGCTTAGGATGATCAGCAGATAGTGCATGTACAGTGTGTTCGATTCACTGTATCTAGCTAGTCTGGTGTTTGATTCACTGTATCTAGCTAGTCTGGTGTTCGATTCACTGTATCTAGCTAGTCTGGTGTTCGATTCACTGTATCTAGCTAGTATTGTGTTTGATTCAGGCAGTTTATACTTTTATAGATTTCTCCAATTATACACAATATGCAGACATGTAAGTGTTTAATATTTTCTTATTTTATGTCTACTGTATTGCGGATTAGAAAATAATTAGTAGTCTGTTGGGAACAACATGATGGGTAATGTAGTTAAGTATTGGTCTAGACGTGGTAGTTAGTGGTCCCACTTGGGTCAAAGTTTTACAACAAATTAGGATCGATTGCAGAATTATTCTTATCTGATCAATGGTCAGGTCTAGCAGGTCAATTTTATAATTTAACAAATTATCTTTAAAACTAATTACATTTATTAAGTGTCTTTTTATGTGTAAAATATCTATTTGAAGAAATGTTTTAACCAGGTTATTAAAAAAAGGGATTTGCTCATATTTTTCATATTTGGTGATATGTTATTTTTGTTTAGTAGATTCTGAAAAGATCATTATCACTTTAATTCAGAAATTTGTAGATTGGTTAAATATTTCTAGAAAAACCTAGCACTCTTATCTAAATCTACTTATTGTTTCAATCTGTGAACTACTTGTATTTCTACCACTTACCCAATGTGCAAGTGACAAATTAAACAACAAAAACATTATTAGCAATTTTTTTAATTTTTAATCCATTGAAATACAATGTATTAATTTCTTGTTGTAATTGTAATTTTTTGTGAAAATAATATGACAAAACAATATCTTTTCTTATAATCTTAGTTAGAAACTCTCTGCATTTTAATTATTTTTAAATTTTGAGCCATAAGTTTAGTACTGGCTATATGGATCTGGTTTTGACAGTCTACTATGCTATGACTTCAGTATAAAATTATATATTTGGCAGCAAGGTACATTAAAAAAATTAAGTTTGAACTTACATGTAATTTAATAAGTTGGTTTTGCTATAATTTAAGTACTAACATTCTCTGTGTTATTAGTATATATACCTACATGTATGTCTCAGAAATATATGGTTGTAATGAAAGTTTATTTTTGGATATATTTGCTTGTAATGATCTTCAGATGTGATCACAAGTATACATTAATTTTAGTGATTGGTTGGTTGGCTGTATTTATTTTCATGCTTATATCCAATTAAGGTTCAAGCATGCTGTCCTGGGTAAACAATTCAGCCTTCTGTGCTGTCTATCCAGGACAGAGGTTAGTGTTAGTAGGAGATAAAAAACCCACTGCCGCGACTCTAATGCAGCCACTTTATTGATAAGCAGCAAGGAATCATTTATATGCACTATCCCACAGACAGGATAGCACATATCACAGCCTTTGATAAACTAGTTGTGGACCACTGGTTGGTATAAGTGGTATATACCTATCCACTGAGCCTTGCGAAGAACTCGCTCTGTGTTGGAGTGGATACTGAGATTAAAAATCCCATAACTAGACTGAGATTTGATCCCAGTACCTACAAGTCATGAATCTGATAGTTTAACCACTGCACTACAAGGACCAGTATTTTAGTGATGGCATACATGATTTTATATGCACCCCTACTTTCAGCAGATTTCATAATTTTTTTCTTTACCTTCTCAGTTTACTTTGAGTAACCCAATCAATGACATAACAACTTCCTTGCTTACTTTTATTATATTCGACCATGATTGGTCACTATAATCCATGATAAAAAGGAACTTCCTTGCATGTTTTTGTTGTTAGACCATAAACACATACCCGGTTACAGGAACATTTCCTATCTATAACTGTTTACAGTTAGATAGTTCCTTGTTTTACTACCTTCTATTAAATTCATGTAATAAAAACAATCTGCTCTTGGTCATCAAATAATCTCTTCCATTGGACCCATTAGATTATTTCTTGTTCCTGTCGGTGGTCCACTGTTGGGATACCAAAGATAGTATTATAGTATGTGTTGCTCTGTTTTTAGGAAAAAGTAAAGTTTTGTTTTATTCAACGAGCACATTGATTTTTATCTTATCATCATTTATTGGACATCAGTTGTCTTTAGGAAAGTGCATAATATAAGAGAACAGCTTGCTGGTAAATGAAATGTAACCTATGTGGTAACATTGAGTTTCTTCTGGACCCAGTCAGATTGCAGATAGATCCTTTTCAATTCCAAACAGTGGTCCACAAAGGCCATGGCATGTGCTGTCCTTTCTGTGGGACTGTGCATATAAAAGACCCCTTGCTGCTTGTTGGAAAAAATAGCTTGTGTGGCAACAGTGGGTTTCCTCTAAATAAATGATCCAGAGTGACCATATGATTGACATCCAATAGCCGATGAAAAAATAAAAATGAATATGCTCTAGAGGCATAGTTAAATAAAACAAACTTTCCTTCTGGACCCATTGCTGTGTGGTGGTTGGAGGGAGGGGATGGGTCTACATATGTGAATTCTCTGTATGATTGGCAGACCTACCTAGTTTTAAAATAAACCAGCATGACACGTATTTTGTGAATTCTCTGTATGGTTGGCAGACCTACCGAGTTTTAAAATAAACCAGCATGACACATATTTTGTGAATTCTCTGTATGATTGGCAGACCTACCGAGTTTTAAAATAAACCAGCATGACACGTATTTTGTGAATTCTCTGTATGACTGTCATTGTCTTGAGTTATTTATCAAGAGTGCTTTGTTAAAGCTAATAGGCTGCAGACCTCAGTTTTAAAATATTAAATATCTATTACAGGCCTACAGCCGCCTACACTCTGCCTACACACTTTCATTGAAATTCAATTTTGCATCAACTCTTAATAGCTTTCGCTAAATCCTTTTACTGTGGCACCATGGTTGCAGTTTGAAGAAAATTAACATACGGAAGTGTCTTCATTAATATTTTTGTGAAGGCAGTACAATAGCGAGGCAAAATAATTTTATGATAGCTTTTACAACTGCATTACTAATAGCTGCCACAAATTTTGAGGGCTGTACATGTAAATTATTGATGATACCTTTGCTTCAGAAGTAGTGAATCTGTTATGATTTTAGGGAAAGATATTCCTTTTATTAACAAGATATTGCTGATAGCTGAATAGTGTCTACTAATAAATAATTAGAGTGGAATGTTGCTGACATGTAGAGCATCTGCCTGAGGTACGATGAGTTATTGGATCAATCCCCTTCACTGGACCCTTTGGGATGTAATTTCTCTTTTCAGTCTGTAGTCCACAGTAGGTGTAATAACAGTTGTGGTATGTGCTATCTTGTCAGGGGAAATGCATATAAAAGACCCTTATGCTAATCAGAAAGAATAACCTATGTGGCAATGGCAGGTTTTTTCTGTAAACCTTTGAGTCACAAATACCATGAGTTTAACACTTAATAGTCACTGATTAACCTATACATGTAAGGGTATCATTATAAAAACTATCATTTCCTTTCTAATGAATGTTAAGACAGTCTGTATGATTAGCCTATATATGCAAGGGTATCATTATAAAAACTATCATTTCCTTTCTTATGAATGATGTTACAGACAGTCTATGATGCAGTATTAAGGTATTAAATGTTCCCACTGGATTAGTGACCTTTGCAAGGGAAGACACTGGAAAGATGGTGGTTCCCACATTGCCACTCTGAGTGTACATATCAGTGAATTAGAGGAATTATCACTAAATTATGTAGTCGGTGGGAACATGGCTTTTACACAGGAAATACCAAGGAATCCTGCATTTCTTCACTGTCAGAGGCCACCACACTACCACGGCTAGGGCGTCATACGAGATCACACGGATTGCAAGCTGGGAAAATGTGCCAGTCACACTGATTGTTTAAATGTTTTTTTCTACTGGACTGTGGGTGTTTGTGTGATGATTCTAAACAGTGAAGCCTGGCGAGTGCCACCTCTGTCAACAATCTGGCCACTTTTCTAATGGCTTTTAATTCTATATCTATAGTTAAATATGCAGGGACAGCCATTTTTACCTTTCTATACTCTTAAATCATTTAATTTAATAAAGTCAGTCCTGTGTGATATTCACTTTTTATTAAGGGAATTTAATATGATCTTTTTCAATACTTTTTAAAATGTGTATACAGGGGTTGAATTTTACACTTCTAATGAAGGCAAAATTAATATTTCTGTGCCCTTTTTTCTCACTTTCCCAGTAGGAAACTCACATTTGCAGTTGTGCCCCTGAGGAGTACTCGAAATTTCTCTGTTGCCCTCTTGATTCTTAGGAATTCAATGAAATATTTGCTGTGCCCTCCAAACACTGAAGATCAACCCCAGTGTTTATATATTTATATAAATCTGCATATCAAAGCCACCTGGGCTATTTTCCATTCCAACCAGTGATCCACAACTGGTTCATCAAAGGCCATGGAATGTGCTGTCCTGTCTGTTGGACAGTCCATATAAAAGACCCCTTGCTGCTTATCGGAAAAAGTAGACTATGTGGCGGCAGCAGGTTTCCTCTAAACATATGTCACAATGACCACATGATTGACATCAAATAGCCGATGATAAAATAATAATCAATGTGCTCTAGAGGTATCGTTAAAGCTCTTTGCACTGATTTATTTTTAATAATTGTTTTATGTTTTACCAATGTATGACCCCCAATAGCAGATATTTTTTCGTGCTGGGGGGTTGTTAAACAAACAATCAATTAATCAATCAATCAATCAATCAGTCAAATAAAACAAACTTTACTTTATCAAGGCCACCTAGGAAAAACTAACTGGATGGTGTTATATTAGACATCTGGACTGGTTTTAAGAAGGTGGACTGTTACAAGTCACTTGGTAGATATCTATTGGGAAGTGAAATGTCGTAGTGATGTCATTGATATACACACTGTACCATTTGTATCAGCCTCAGCGTAATTGACCATTTCCTGTGGTACAGTTTCATCCCTTGCCAATATAAATATGTGTTCTGTGATAATCTACATTCACTGTATATATTCTGATGTATTTAATGATTTTGTAATATAGGAACATGATCTGATTGCAGCTAATGGGGAGCCATAAATAATTTATAATTGGCCAAAGGAAGTTTTCTTGGCACTTTTCTAATGATTGAGCTCCAATATCATAACTGGTTGTAGGCGGCAGTAGGATATTTTTGTCACCCACAGTCTTTCAGTCTACAGGAAAGCACAATTTTATATAGCAGTGTTAGGTTTACTCCCTGTTTTATTTATTAATAGATATGCCCTTGAAGAGACGTCTTTCTTATCTTTTTGTCCTCAGGGAAGCACAATTTCATGTAAAAATACATAGTTTACTCCCATTTATGTACAGTCAAGTTCACTTAATTGCATTCCTGATAATAGCATATTCCTGGTATTTGCATAATATTTTGCTGCACAAAACCATTTGTATGCAAATATATACAAAGATTTTCTTTTAATTGCATATGCTTTATTTGTAATGTCTTGTTAATTGCTTAAGAAAATGTTTAAAACTTAATTTTTTGTTATCTTCCAAAGTATCAAAAACCATGTCAGATATTAATTTTTTTATCATATAATCACAAAATGGCTACAAACTAAGTGTAACTATATGCTATATTAGCATCTTTTGTATATAGCATTCAGGTTACATTGTCAAAGAATTCCTTTCTTTATTGTATATTTCTCATTTTTGTAATTACTAAATGATAAATGTAAATATACCAGATAGTACAAGAACAGTAATACTAAATTTGCATTTCTGATAAAGGAATAATCCTGTTAACTGCATAAAATATTTTGGCAAAATGCCAATCCAATTAAGAGGATTCTACTGTATTAATGGCTATGTCCTTGAAGAGAAGTCATTCTGGTCTTTCTGTCCTCAGGAGAGCTCTGTTTTATGTAACAATACAGAGTTTATTCCTTTTTCTTGTTTTAATATAGATATGTCCTTGAAATTATACCTTTCTTTTCTTCTAGTCTATTTTAAACCACTGTTTTACTTAATAATACAAGGTATACTTATTCTTGTATTTATAGATAGGATGTTGAAGAGATGTCTTTCTTGTTTTTCAGTCTATAGTAAAAAATATGTTTATGTTACATAAGATTTACTCTCTTTTTCTAGTATTAATAGTTAAATTCTTGAAATTTGTGTTGGCAATTAGCACTGCTGCCATTAAAGCTCCTGTATCATTGGTTTGAATCAGATTTATATTGCTGTTGCAAAAATATAAAACTATGTTTATTTTCATGACATTTTCATAGCCATACCATAGCAAAATGTTTTATTGACAGCAACTAGGTGCCATTGTGAATTTGACTAAATTTCATAAGTCTGGTGATACCTTTCTTGGTATATAACATGTTTTTCAACTTAAACTTCACAAGTACTTCTTCTTGTTAGATCTTTCTTATCTTTATCATTCTATTTGCTATATCTAATAAACAAGCTTTTCAACTTATACTTTGTATGTACTTAGGGTGGCACCAGAATATTTTGCACTCTAGGCAAGGCCAGGTAATTGCACCCTCCCAAAAAATCTAATTGCAAATTTTTATTTTTAAGAACAGATTTTTGTAGAAAAATTAAAAGAACTGCACTTGAAACTGCTGGATTACTATAGGATTTTTTCTTAAAACAACTAATTTGTATAAAACAGTCACCCTTAATGACTAACTTAATGGCCAGTACAGTACCATTCTGAGGTGGCTGCCTAGTTGATCTAATGGTAGAACTCGGCATGTACTTCTTCTTGTTAGGTCTTTACTATCTCTATATCTCATTTTGTTACATCTAAGAAAAATTTAACAAAGTAAAATATCACTGACATTTTATGTTTGAGAAATTACCTGCACATTAATGTTTTTGATTTACAGTTTTGTTTTGTATGTATTTGCACTAACTGCAGTTTTGTTTTGTATGTATTTGCACTAACTGCAATTTTGTTTTGTATGTATTTACACTAACTGCAGTTTTGTTTTGTATTTATTTACACTAACTGCAGTTTTGTTTTGTATGTATTTGCACTAACTGCAGTTTTGTTTTGTATGTATTTGCACTAACTGCAGTTTTGTATGTATTTGCACTAACTGCAGTTTTGTTTTGTATGAATTTGCACTAACTGCAGTTTTGTTTTGTATGTATTTGCACTAACTGCAGTTTTGTTTTGTATGAATTTGCACTAACTGCAATTTTGTGATGGAAGCTGACAAATTGTACAGTACAGTACCACTAGTGATTTCTAATATCAGTAACATGCTGCATGTAACTTCTTGGATACCAGTGATCCACAACTGGTTTATCAAAGGCTGTGGTATGTGCTGTCCTGTCTGTGGGAAAGTGCATATAAAAGATCCATTGCTCCAAATCAGAAAGAATAACCTATGTGGTAGTAGCAGATTTCCTCTAAAGACCCATCCTCACGTCAGGGGTCACTCCGGTCACTCTGAGTCCGTTTGGACCCCTGACCAATATAGCTCAAAAAACTCAGGCTGCTTACCGCGCCATCTATACAAAAACATTTTTGGTAATATTATACTTAAAAATATTATCCAACTAGATCACTCGTTTTATAAGCCAAATCAGCAACTGTCGTGTTCTTGTGGAAAATTCCCCAACACTTCGTGAAGTTGCTCTTTCACAGTGAAACTATCTTTGAACATAAAGCACGTGTTCTTCTTTGGTAACAATTCCTTACAAAGAAGGCAACGGTCATTATTTTGCGTTACCTTTTATTTGGTATTTGGTATTACCTTTGAAACTGACGTACTTCCAAATCTATAACCCCTGTACTCCTGTTCATTTTTATCTCTTCCATGATCCATTATTTACATCGATAAGGTGAAGGCCGATGCATAGAAAGCCGAATAATTGTGATTAGATGCTTCCAATCTTCTCATGATATGAAGCTTCCAATCGAAATATGTTTTCATCATATTTCCACGGCCCAGGTTTTCATAAACTATATTGGTCAGGGGTCAAAACGGACTGGGAGTGACCCTGAGATTGTGAGGATGCTAAAGACCAAGAGTCATAGAATACTGTATGTCTGACACCTAATAATAGCTGCTGAATAATCAATGTGCTGTAGTGTCATTAAACAAACAATACTTTACTTATCAGTTCTTGGAGTTATCTCTCACCTACAATTTAGAGGAAGCATTCAGTAATAAAAAAGGCATATTAATTTTCCTGGCTACCTCTGGACAAGGACTTCTGCTATTAAAATTGAGATTCTCTCTTTAATAAGCTCTCACTGATTGAAATGTCACTGTTTGGATTGGATGTAAACAACAGGCTACACCTCCTAAACTGAGACAAAACAAAAACAGATTGTACACTGTGTTTGTCCTAACTGGGAAGAGATCTTGTAAAAGGGATTATATCTCTAAGTGAACACATGTGCTAGCTGACTACACTCCTCCTCACATCAGACAGCACCATCATGTCTAGCAGTATTATTTATTTAGGGAATTATCAATGAATGTTGGTTTAAAAACTCTCCAGCACAAAAATAAATATCCACTATTGAGACTCAAACTATGAATGAAAGTAAAAATATGGCACAGTAAATCACTGTATAAAGGTAATCTAAAGTATGATATAATAAAAAATATATTAAATATACTTATGGTAACATTTGTTTAGGGATACATTTGTAATAGCAGAATTTTTTAAAAGTGGTTGTTCTGCCAGTCTGCGACAAACTTCAATTATTGTCTTTGGACTGGCAAGACTTCTGATTTTTAGACCCCCTACAACCAACTCAATTCTGTTCCTTTACAAACGCTGTAGTGGAAAGACAATATGAATGAGTTTTAGACCCTCTACAACCAACTCAATTCTGTTCCTTTACAAACGCTGTAGTGGAAAGACAATATGAATGATTTTTAGACCCCTACAACCAACTCATTTCTGTTCCTTTACAAACGCTGTAGTGGAAAGACAATATGAATGATTTTGAAAATGAAATGTGTGAGGACTGTGACAGTGTTAGAATGATGACTGTGACAGTGTTAGAATTACCAAATGTTTGTCAAGTAGTGAGTGAGACAGTGGTCCAGTGGTAGGACATCAGACTCTCAAGCTGAAGACAGTGGTACAAAATATTTGACATCCAATAGCCAATAATTAATAAATCAATGTGATCTAGTGACATAATTAAACAAAGCATACAAGACTTCCAATAACTGATAAATCAATGTGATCTAATGACTTGATTAAACAAAACAAAACAAACAAGATATCCAATAGCCAATAATTAATAAATCAGTGTGCTCCACTGACATAATCAAACAAAACAAACAAACAATACATCCAATAGCCGATAACTGATAAATCAATGTGATCTAATGACTTGATTAAACAAAACATACAAGACTTCCAATAGCCGATAACTCATAAATCAATGTGAACTAGTGGTTTCATTAAATAAAAAACTAACTTTAAAAATATCATCCCATGTAACTAAATTATGTTGATGTACCTTTCTTCACTGCAGTTTTGTTTTTTGCTTTACACTGATACTTATTTAAATTCTGAAATCAAAGTAGTAAAGTTTAATTTTTTTTTTAAATTAGATTTTTCTCAAGGAGGTCAGGTTGTTTTTCTTTTTTAACTCATCCATCAGAATTTTTCATTCACATTTGATGAGTAAACTGTAAGTCTTTTTACAAGCCAGTTTTGATGTGCCACTTCTCCTGGTGCAGAGAATGCATCACTAGGAATCACCAATACATGAGTCAGTGCAGCCCAGACAGAAATAACCACTTGTTTTTACAACTTCCTGTTCTACTCTGATCGCTGAGTTATTTAAAATGTGAATGACTGCGCGACCCTGTAATAAAATTAATCTCACCTAGTACCCAGATACATCAGATAGACAGGAAGGATTGGGTCATCGCCGGAACTCGGGCTCGATTAGATCATCACTAGCACAGCCTTGCTTTCATTAATAGTTTTCATCCAACACTCGAAGTAGTAAACAAATTGCGCAGTATATAACAATTACATAATGTACGTGGCATTGCATAAAGCATTGTGCAAAATATGTGGAATTGCCTTTTTTTTTCATAATGCAAAATTTGTGGCTTAAGGCAATGGTTGTTTGTTTAATAACACACCAGTACATTGTTTATTCCATGGCTTTTACATGTAGGTGTCAAACATGTTGGTTTGTGACTCGTTGTTTTAAGAGGAAACTGTTACAACCACATAGGCAACTCTTTTTGATTAGTAGCAAGGAATCTTTTATATGTGCTTTCCCACAGACAGGACAGCACATACCTCAAGTAAGAAATTTATCTGTACATTTTGAGGATTCAAGAGTTATAAGCATCCAGAGGAATTTCAAAATCATCCACAAATTTTAACTGTAAAATATTTTGGGGAGTGGAGTAAAATTGCATTAAGTCGGTTTACTAGAAATAGCCCTTGAAATTCATGATGGCAATAATTATTAGCAATACCACCTTAATATCACTCCTTAATATCACTCCTTAATATCACTCCTTAATATCACTCCTTGATAAAGATGCCCTTAGGATCAGAATATCTAGGAGTAACAGCAAATGTAAAATTTATCTATGGGGCATGACAGCATATCCCTCAGTAATTTGGTGTGAAAACTGTATGGATAAATGTATATCTTAAAAGAAAGAATGTAGAAATGGAGTTTGGTGTGAACTGTATTACTGAACGAGTATGTAAATTGTGTGTGTGGATAATTCTATTTCTTGAGAGAAAGAATAGAGAAATGGAGTTTGGTGTGAACTGTGTATTACAGAACATGTGTATGTAATTTGTGAGTATATAACTATAACAAGACGAGAAATGGAGTTTGGTGTGAACTGTGTATTACAGAACATATGTATGTAATTTGTGAGTATATAACTCTATAACAAGACGAGAAATGGAGTTTGGTGTGAACGGTGTATTACAGAACATGTGTATGTAATTTGTGAGTGTGTCCTGACAGGTTGAACTGGTTCACAATGCCTGGCTGATATTTGATCGTGCTGTATGTGTTTCTCTGCTCTTAGACTTCTCTTTTCATGTGACAGGAAGTATCCATTACACAACACTTCACCACACTCTATAGGCTTAGAACTAAGTCATCTTTGTTCTTGTCCAGACACAACAATCCGAACATGTCTGTTCATCTATCTGTCCATGAAGCATGTCAATCCATCCATCCATCTATCCATGAAATATGTTACACAATACTTTATCAGACTATTCTAACATTTTTCTTTTGCATACTTGACAATCCTGATGTCTTTTTATTTATCCATCGATCCATCCATTTGTCTTTCTATTCGTATGTCCATCTGTCTATCAGTATGATAGAAATCTGTAGCAAACTGTCTTGTATATATTGAGGGCTGGCTGCAAAAACAGTTATGTCCATTTTGGTAATTTTGGCCAACTTAAAATCATTATAGAATTAAAGGTCTCGGACATGTCATTTTGCATACTGAGGGCAGCATGTATATTAAAAAAAGAATCTGTATTATAAAAGTGTTCTGATTTTACATGACACTTACATTTTTCTCAAAGATACTTTGTACCATTTTGGACATAACTGTTTTTATGCCGTTAACCCTTGATTTGCACATGTAAAGAAATATTAACATTTGGTTAACTTGAAATATAATTTCTTGGTATCAAAAGAAAAACTGTTTGCTGTTTTTAATTTAAAATGTTTAATAAAAAATAAATATGGTAGAAAAAATGACAAACTGGGTGAGCAGTGCTACTAGAAACAACAGATTTTTTAACAGAACAATTTCTGACTTTAAAGGACATTTTCTCTAACATCTTTTTTATATACGTTTTATTTTATAGTTTCTGTATGCACCGATGCTGCTTTTAAAAAAAAAAAAAAAAGGGAGTTATATTTTAATATACTATTTTATTTTGTCCTTAACATTAAATAATTTAAATAATCATTGAATATTGTTTTATTTAAACACAAATACAAAAATGTTTAATGCCTCCATTGAATATTGTTATTCGTAACTTACTCTAAGACTCCCTAACATGACTAAATTGTTAAATTATTGTTAGTTGTATTTTATAGTTTGCCCGACACTAATAATATTCAAGTTACCTAATCTAGTGTGTAATTTATTGCTAGCTTTCCTTTGATATGTGGTAAAACAACTCATTATTTGAATCTGGAATAATGATCAAAACTAGAAAAAAGTGATCACAATGTTTTATGATACAACTGACCCAATATTTTCCTTCCTCTGCATGTTGCTATGAGAAACAAAGTCATGCATACATAAATACAATGTCCTTTTATTTTAAACAATAGGTTCTGTATAAGCAGAATTTTCTTTTTAAATAAGGAGAAGAAAAAGAAGTTATTTATTTACTTTTTTTTTCAAACCATATACAGTACTGCAGTTGATATAAAATTTTCCCCATTTTTTTTCAATTAATGTTTCCATCTCATCATAAGAAAATTAAAAATGTATATATTGCTTTTAGAAATTCCACACGAAATGGCAAAAAAACATAAAATATTAACATAATTAAGTTCAGACCACACAAATCGAATATAAACTTGAATACTTATTTGGAAAGCTGTATTAAAGAATTACAGGCAAACCTTTCTTAACCACCAACCCAAATAAGTAACAAAAGATGTCCTCTGAAAATAGGGGGATGCTTAACACAAGTTATTTTATGTTGGATTATTTATTTGGGAAAAGAAAGCTGCCACTTTAAGACAGTTGGCTACATAATAGATTGCCATTTAGTACTTAATTGCAATCATATCTGGTAGTGTTGTTGTTAACAAAGTTATTAAGAACTTTCTTCTTTCATAGATTATAACCAGCACTGATGGTGCAGTGGTTAAACTGTCAGACTCATGGCTAGTAGATACTGGGATCAAATCTTAATTGAGACATAGATTTTTAATCTTGATACCATTTTCAATTCAGAGTGAGTGTCCTGTATGGCTCAATGGATAGGTGTGTGCCACTTGCACCAACCAGTGGGTCAGAACTGGTTTATCAAAGGTCATGGTATGTGCTGTCTTGTCTGTGGGACAGTGCATATAAAAGATCCCTTGCTGCTGATTGGAATAGCAGGAATCCTCTGAAGACTGAGTAACAAAACAACAAATGTCTGACATCTAATAGTCTTGACAATCTTCTTAACTATGTATCTATGTTTTATCTGCAGCTCATTGTAGGTCCCACTGGATCAGTATGGGGATCTTTAGGGCCAATGTCTTGTCGACAGTTCAACCTCGATTCTTAGTTCAAACTGTCCACACATGTTAAAAGAATGGGTTGTCCACACATGTTAAAAGAATGGGTTGAACTGTAGATCATGGCTGAACCATCCATGAGAAACTGGGCTTTTGATTGGAAACAAGGAGTCCTCGTAGTACATAATTTTTCAACCCAGTATTTGTGTACTGCCATTAAATCATGTTTGACTGTATGTTTGTGCCGATGTGTGAATTTTAATAAAGGGACAGTATATCCCATCGTGTTACCATGTTGCCTGCAGAAATGAAATATTTACATATTCATAAAACAACAATAAAACTGCATAGCTTTCCTGGTTTATGCAGTTCCAGGTTTATTGTTTGTGATCTATGAATAATGAAGCAAGAAACAATAACCCCCCCACCGAGCTATTGTTAGTGGATAACCTTTAATCCACATGTATTGTGTTACTACACAAAATACACAGTCAGATGTACTGCCTGCATGAAATAGTCCAGACCGAAGCCCAACTGTCTCTGGTCTTTGATTAATACGCATTCCAGGTCAGAAATGTAGAACTGAATTAATGTTTTTCATTTTTGTCATCTCATAGGGATTATGGTTTTCATTTTATGTAAGTGTATGCACTGGCATAGGTGGGGGGTGGGGGCAGGTGGGGCATTTGCCCCCCACTTTTTAGATATTTCATATATATTTATTCATTTTCTAATTTAAATATATGAGTGTGGGGCCCCCCTCCCACTTTTTGGCACCTTCCCTACCCACTGGTATGTGTTGATTTTTGTTCATTGTTTGATGACAGAAGCAGGATGTAGCTCAGACAGTAGGTGTCTGCCTGTGAAGCTGTTGGTCGTTGGATCAATCCTTATTAGTGGACCCATTTGCAGTTCGGACTGTTTTCCTTTCTAACCAGTGGTCCACAACTGGTTTATCCAAGGCTGTGGTATGTGTTCTCCTGTCTGGGACAGTGTAAAAGACCCCTTTCCTCTTAATAAATGTCAGAATGACCATATGATAGACGTCCAATAGCCGATGATATGATTAAAATCAATGTACTCTAGAGGCATAGTTAAATAAAACAAACTTTACTTTTTTTGTTTGATGACATGACTTACTTTTGTAAAATAATTTTAAATGTTTTGGGGGCAAAACTGAATAGTGGTGCCATCAGTCATTTGAAGGGTATCCACAACACACTCAATAAATGTAAATACTGCTGCCCAAAAAGGGTGCCACAGATTATTGGGCATAATGCCAGCCCTGTATTAACTGAGTGCTGAATATACAGGGGCGTACATTAACCTTTTTCAGATACCAGTAAGACCGGTCAGTAACCTGGGAAAATGAACCAGCCCCTCCAAATTTCCAACTGGCCCCCCAAACAATCTAGTCCAAGAATGGGTGAGCCAAAGGCCGGAAACCGGTAGTCTTGCGCATTAGGCCTATCGCATTTGAGCAAACATGCTGAGAAAAATGGCATTTGTGGTTCACTTCGGAGAAAGCAGAGGAGGCCAGGCAGGCTGATGATTATTAATACTGAACTCGCCTGACTCGATTTGAACCAGAGAGGGGTGGGCGGGCGACCGCTAATCTAAACCCCTGACATGTATAAGCTAAGAACTGAACATGTAACATGTATTAGCTGAATATTATAACAAGTATTACATGAGAGCTGAACGATGTGCTGGACTATTATTAAGTAAACATTTCTTTCCTTTCAATGTTATGAAAGTTTATAAGTTTTATATGTACATATGACGAGAAGATAAATTTACCCATGCAGACTCATTCTTAATGCGTTCCTTTCGTTCATGTTGCACTGCTTGAAGTTTGTGTCAGATGTTTCGTAGATAATTAATGTTGAAGCTTAATTAGGTGAAATTAAAACATATGTCAGAAATGTGTCACTCAGCTGAACTTTTATCGAGTTAAAAGTGTGTTAGTGGGTCAGATTGTCAGATAGTGACCAGCCTACTTAAAAATACCTAGTACAGTGGGTCCTGTTTAAACCAGACTAAACCAAACTTAAAGTGGTCAAATATTTTGGGTTTTTTAGTTTTAACATATCACTAAAGCACATTGATTTATTAATCATTGGCTATTGGATGTCAAACATTTGGTAATTTTTTCAAGTAGTCAGTCTGTCAGACTGATTATTATTATATACTGATCATTAACACATTTAAACAAATTAACTGACTTCAAACAAATTAACTGACTTCAAACTGAAATTTATGTGGCATATTGGAACAATGTTCATGATGATTAGTGGAGCAAAAAGTGAAATTGTGTTTGTTAATGAAAAACATTATTACTACATGTATTAGTAAAATGTACTTGCTTACTGGTAATAAAAAATTTGATTTGAAAAAAATCTTACAGATTCCATTTCTAGTCATCACTGGCATACTTAACCCTTTCCGACTTGGGAATGGGAAATCCCGCTATAAAAATAAATCACTGTTCAGTCTTCAGAACGGGAAATCCCGTTGGGTCTTTTGTAACTTGTATTTACCGCCAAATTCATCATAACTTGACATGCGCAGTTTAAGTAATGCTAGGAACAACATCCTGTTAGAAATGTAGCGTGGTTTGCTATGAAAATGTTCTGGTTTTTGGTCAATTTTCGCTCGATTTTGTATCTAAAATGTGTGGCATTGAGTTTTCATGGCACAGTGTTCTCGGAAAATGACCATGATAGTGATGTTTTATCGGAATATGAGAATAAAAACTCAGACGGAATGCAAGTAGGTGAAATGGTATCACAAATATAAGATGACATACCACTTCTGAGACATGTGCACGTTGTCTGAGAGTGAGTGAAGATTTTCTAAATGGGTCAATTCGTTAACAGATTTTCATAGAAAT
>JAULBS010084342.1:0-18525 GCA_032355785.1 Symmetromphalus regularis | reverse complement strand
TCTCTCTCTCTCTCTCTCTCTCTCTCTCTCTCTCTCTCTCTCTCTCTCTCTCTATCTCTCTCTCTCTCTCTCTTTCTTTCTTTCCTCCTTTCTTTTTAATTTTTTACATTAATCACAAGTACTTTCCTAAAATTTCCAAAGTAGTTTTTAGTCGTTCTGGTTTTTGCATTGGCTCCAAACGAATTACTTAGGCCCTATTTTTGTGGTTCAACCTAGATTTACGGATGGTTCTAAATACCCTTTTAATACGTGTAACTGCAGTTTGAACTATGAATAGAGGTTAAACCGTCAACGAGAAATCGAGCTTAAATTTACATGACTAGAAGATATCTAATCATTTAATGTTTTTTTAATATTAGATGACGGAACTGATACATTTTCATTTATTTATTTATTTTATTTATTTATTTATTAATTTTTTTTTATTTATTTATTTAATTTATTAATGAATTAATTAATTTATTTAATATTTTTACAACAACCTTTAAGTATAAAAATATGTATCGGCTATTGGGAGTCACACTGTGTTACATGTACTATTAAAATATTTTTGGAAATCTACAAAAGCGTACGTATACAAGCCCAGACTTTTTGACGTTTGTCAATCAAGTATTACATTGTGAACATGCGATCGGTAGTTGGACAGTTTGCACGAAATGCTGTTTGCATGTCAGAGACAAGATTATTGGTGATACACAAGATAAGTGTCTTCAGTTGCACACTTTAGGGTACCTGGGCTTGAGGACCGTTAGTTATCAGTCTCGTGGGTATCAGCAGATTTGTAAATATTGACACCTGATCGTATTTTGTTGAAATGTTTGACATAAAGATCAAGCCTCTATGGGTTAGCTATTATTGTTTTTAACATTTCGACTGAAATCTGAACGACTAACTGTTATCACACTCAAGTCAGAATCCAAGGGCAGACAAAGGCGTTTACCGCAGATTGGGTAGGTAGGATACGCTCTGCTTTCACGAATACCTGGTATCATTATTGTTTTGGTAGTCATTCGTGGGTCCACATGCTACTCTTTTACTCCGCATACAAATATATTTTCATTATTGATAACTCAATGTTTAGACTACGGGGACCTAGCTTGGGATTTTCAGGTGGTACACAGACGTTTTCGGTGATGGAATAAAACGCTATTGACTGTGCCCCCCTCACCCTCCCCCAACATACAAACACAGTTACATCATATAATTATTTTAATTAAAAAAATATTTGTAATATCAGGTGGTACGCTACTGTGTACCCGCGTATATGGAAGCTAGGCCCCAGGTCTATATATAATTAAACATAATCTTTATATATTTATATCTAGCTTAATTAGACTTCATTTATTTCTTAAAATCTCATTGTTTTGTTCTTTTTCTAGCACTTTTCTTTTAATTCATAATGGACACTCCTTTCATTAAAGTTCATAAGTATTAGTATAAAATGAGTCTATAGAGATGTCATGATGTGTATAAATGTAGGTAGCTCTGAAAGGTGAACATTTTAAAACGAAGACAATATATTCATTTCGTACCTGACACGGGTCAATTATCTATCAACAGTCATTTCCGTACAACCATTCTGTCTTTTTGATGTCGAACAGCATTTCCTTTGTTTTACTTGGGCGTATACTCAGCCAAAATTCATTCTTAATGTTTTTTTATTCCACAAAAAAGCTTTCTTTTTCTAAATGTATATTCCTGTGTCATGATTACTTTGAGAAACATCGAAGATCCATATCTCAACGTATGACCATTATTTTACTTAAATTATTTTCTTTTTAATCAAACGATCTGTCTATAATGTAAAACTTCGTGCAAAAATCTAGACAGACGATGCAAAAAGCGGGAAATGCCTTCCAATAAATTACCCTCCGTACCATAAATATTGGACGTAGTCGGTATACAAAGTGTTCAGAATCCATCAGCGATAATCAAAGCAATACGCCGTCATGAAGCCACGAAACCAGATACAAAGAGCTTTTGCATCAGCCTTAGTTTGATGGAACTATTAACTCCTGGAGTCAAGCAAATCATAGGGTTATTGCAGAAGTTGTGCCTTTGATGTGCTACTTCGTAGGACCCATTAGACCCTTAGCTCTGTGTATCCGGCGTTCAGCGTAACCGATAGCAGCGGATAATTGAGAATTACAATCGATCATATCAAACGATCTGCTTGTATATCAAAGCGATAATCGATCATCAGGGCATTAGATAATGTGCCAGTCAAACGAGAGATGAAGATGGCGATTAGGTTTCGTTTGACAATTTTTGCAGTGTGTTCAAGTAGTTTGATTAAATTCGGATTGAGCCGTGAGGTTCGGGGGATGGATTTAGACAGTATCCACGCATTTTAATGATGTCTCGTTCAAACTGTTATTACTAACTGTGTTGTCAATGAAGCCACAAGGTTCAATAGATGAGGATAAGTTTAGATCATATTTACGTATTCCAGTTATGAAGTTTCGTTCAAATTGTTTTTCTAATTTTTTGATGTCAATGAAATCACACGGTTCACAGGTTTTAGACAATGTTAACAGGATCAACTAGCAGAATAGATAACACTGTAATTTTTTTATTTAATTCTATGTTTAACGACACCGCTAGAGCACATTAGTTTGTAAATCATCAGTTTTGAAAATAGTAGGGAAGATATGTAAAGATCGTTTTCCTAGAATTTTTTTTTTTTACAAGCAAAGCAATGTATTTTTAAAAATTATTTCTTAAATGATTCTGTAAACCAATCTTCCTTTTGAACAAGGATATTACAATGGAAGAATCTGGCTGTGGCGGATCTCGGTGGGGCAGGGCATTGCCCCCCTCCCCGCAAAAAATAAATCAAATTGCGGTTAAAAAACAAATTAATTAATATTATTATTTTGTTTTTGTTTTGTTTAACTTTAAAAAAAAATGTTATTGCCCCCATTGGGTTTTCTGGATCCGCCACTGGCTTGTATCGTAATATTTCTCAAACGTCGTACGTCTTTGTCCTTTGCCAGTTGGCATTCAGGCGCCTGTAACTTCCGGGACTAGTGTCTTGTTGGACATCTCTGTATACAGGACGACCTCTGCCTAACAGACATGTGTACGAGTGACAGGTTTGACCGTGTGTACTTTGATTGATGGCAGTGGTCGATAAAATAATGAATTTTTAACATGGGCCCTAAAAGGATTTTAATCAGATAATGCACAGCGCACGACGTTTATTAACGACTAATATACACACCAGAATCACTGTCTATGATATGCATCAAGTCAATTAATGAAGTGTTAAGTGAGATTAAATTATTTCATAAAGACAATGGCTGTTAAACAATAAAATAAAACATTCTTTACAAAATTCAACATACACACATACACACATACATACATACATACATACATACATACATACATACATACATACATACATATATACATACATACATACATACATACATACATACTCTTTCACTTTCTCTATCCAAAAAAAATTGCAATTGAAAAGCGCGAAATAAAACCATGGTTAATAAATGCTTACACGTTTTTTCCTCATAAATATATATATATATATTCTAAATATTTTCTTCAAAATTTGTATTAAAATTAAAAATTTTGTTTCCCTTTCCATACTATCTTTCTTTTTGTCCTACCAGAAGAAAAGTTAAAATATATAAGATGGCGCGTAGTATAAAAGTATTATTATGTTGGTAAATATGTACATGCATGCACATTAGTAAATTATCTATGCATAAAGTGAATAAAATAGTATTAATGGCTGGAATATCACAAGGATTAGTTCTTTGTCCTTTCTATTTTTAACTTACATTAATGGTATTACCGAGTTAAACTGTACAAGGCAGGCTCTTTATAAATGGGACTAAACTTCTAATGTCGGTCTCCCTGCAGTTCATTCGATTAAGGAACAATAAGTCATTTATATCCACTTTCCCCAAAGACAGGACAGAATATACAAGTCTTCTAATGCAGGCACGGCGGAACCAGTGGAGCTCTAGCCCACCCCACAATAATTCTGAATCAATCATAAACTCGTATCCACTTTAAACTCAGCGCTTCGTGCCTAGATATGTTAGCCCTCCCTCCAACTAGATCAGTTAGCACCCCTCCCCGCCCTCCAATGTTGACTTGCTTTCGGCGGGCCTGTAATGTACTACCAGTTGAAGATGACTGATTACCGATAGTTCACATATAAAAATATAGGGACGAATTTGAAGGATCATTTCTATCCAGGGTAGGTTCCTGGCACCTCCATAGATTATATCCGAGACAGGCGTGCTTGAATAAATCAGTGATGAAAACAAGTAAAAACATTTGTCCATTCCCATTCCATTCTGACGATCAGTTTCCCAGTCGAAAAGTTAGCATACAAGCACTGTTCACGTTGCCAGTGTTTGACTATGAAAATACATAGAAGTGGCGATTTGCAGGTGGAAGTACCTTTTACCTACGTCGGTACTCTCCTGAAATCTGCCCGAAACACAGCTAAACTCACATTTAAAAAAAATAGTCAACCTTATTCAGTACAATTATTGAAAACGTAAATAAAATATAAATAGAATTGTTCTAACTAGTATATTAGAGGTTGATTAAGGATACTCCCATCTAACGTTGCCCATACCAATCTGTAATGTTCAAATTCTCTAATATAGCCACGTCTGCCGCTAGCGACACAAATCAGCGTGAACCAGCTTCCGACGGGTTCTGAACCACCATCTTCAGCTTGAGAGTCAGATGTCCTACCACTGAACCATTGAGGCTCATTCCCTTTGAATTAGTATATAATACCTAATTTTGAGAGGTTACAGGTAATAAAAAATAACACATATTGATAAATTTGTCTTTATTGTACAATTTTCATAGTCTATAGTAAAGCAATGCTTTCAAACAAAAACAAAACATACAGAGCTTTGTAACATTTCTGAGATAAAGAAAACCTCGTGTCTGTGGAAAAAAAAACATATAACAATACAAAAATGGAATGGCCCATGATCATAAAAATTTTTCTAGTTTTTGTTCAGGCATTTAAGGTACATTAATACCTTATAAATACAAATAAATATAAATGTTTTGTCTTGTTAATAATTTATTTTATTATTTTGTTTAACGACACCACTAGAGCACTTTGATTTATTAATTATCGGCTGTTGGATGTCAAACATGTGGTAATTTTGACACGTATGTGAAAGTGTGCGCCAGCCTCCGACGGGTTTTTTAACCACTGTCATCAGCTTGAAAGTCCGATGCTCTACAACTGGACCACTGAAGCTCACTGCCCTGTTAATAGTTACCTGGAATGGTAAAATGAAGGTAAATTATCGAAAATCATAAAGAATATGTAATATCATTTAATATAATTATATAACTCTAAGTTTATTTGTAGTGAATTATTTGCCATATTTCAAAATATTCCTTGTGATATATTATGGATACTAAACAAATGAAATTCCTTCCAAATACCTAGCAAAAAAGACAAATGGTACATCTGTCCATTACAATAACTTTCTTTCTACGAGTAGAAAGACAAACAATGACTATGATTCGCCACGCCAGTATTTGTTACAGCAAGGAGTTTTCCATATAATTATACAATAATTATTGAAAGTTAAGTTTTTCATTGTTGAGAAACATCTAATGAAAAACACATGAAAACAGAAAAGAAAACATGGGGAATGAATTCAGTGTGACGTATTGGAATGTTAATGGAAAGCATAAATATATAACACACACAACTCAATCCATGCATCTGTTAAAACAGATCTGTCGACGTTACGTTCACACATCCACACCGCTTTGTGTCAATGTTTTGTCAAGAATGAATATGTATTATCAAACAAATGAAATGAATTATGTGGGAACCATATCAATAAATAAATGTATCAAGACAATTATGATAAACGGAAAATAACGAAGAAATGAAAGAAAGGAAGAAAGAAGAATAAAAAGAAAACTGCAATGGCTTTTGGAATTTTATGAATACAGGTTAACATAACCGAAAAACTGTTACAAGACTTAAGCTTGGTCTAGACCCAAAACTGAATTCAATCCATACATTTCTACATTTTAATGTTTACCCCATGAGAAGTCTTTTAACATATTTTTAAGTATACTACCAAAAAAAGGTTTTTATAACCTAGAAATTGTTTTGAGAGGAAGAAAATCTGCGTGCAATTATCTCCCAATCTGAAACAGTTTTCAAAGGTCTCTGACCCATGCCGAAATGCATTAATGAAAATGATGAGAATGTGACATGCGATCAAACTACCTATATGATAACTACTAGGCTTGTTAAAGAAGTCAATAACCAGTACATCTATCAAGATACTATATAGACGATCCATCAGAGACAAGATCCCAAATCTTCATCCATCTTTAAATGTCTTAAACATCTTGTCAGTAACGGTATAATTCTCATTTCATTGTGTCGAACATTTTACAGTTCGGTTCTGTTATTTCATAGACTGGTCCAGTTGCCATGTAAGATTTCAGAAATTAGTATATACATTCTTTGCATTCACGTAAAAAAATGGATGCATATATTTCTGTTTATAATCATCCACAGGGACAAAATTATATATAGAACACTCTCTTTATCGACATTTCGACTATTAGATTATTAGAAAGCAAACTATTCTTCCGCAGGCTTCACAAATTTACATGGATTGTATTATAGTGTCTCTTTATCAACGTTATCCTCCAATTTTTAGTGGCTGAAGAATAATCGTTCACTTTATGATAAAGGCCAATGACCGAAACGTCAGTAAAAAGTGTGTTTATTGCATATATTTATATTTCTGTCAAGGAAGCTAGTATTTGGAATTAAAGAACCCAAAACAGTTGTTCCCCATAATTCTATCAAGGCAGTCATTGTAACTGATGTCGTTTTTAGATTCAGCTAAAATTTCATAACCAGGTTGCCTGATGGAATTGAGGGTCGTCAAAAACGACCGGACGGCCGTAAACACCGATCAGTTTTAACACCGAATAAAACACATAGTGTGGATATTAGTGGTTTGTGATATTAATACAACATATGAGGAAACCTGGCGGAATAGCATGCAAAGGTGTCTAGCATACGTTAATTCCGATACACTGTCTTTTATAGAAGATAGTCAAGAGATCCTCTGATTAAAAAGAAAATACGTTGCGAAATAATTCATTTATAACCAGGTATGTGTTCTTTTAAATGGACAACTGGTCACTGCATTTTGTGTAATTATAAAACTGGAAAATGTACAGAATAATCAATAGTGTATGTAGCAAATACTTGAAATAAAAAGATGGCTTTTGAAGACCTCTAAGTACGTAATTACTGCATTAAAACCTACTGCATAAATTCTTCTATTTTCCAGTCCACAATATTAACCTTTCAGCCACCAGGACATCCACAAACAGAACCCATTGACGAGTCTCACACCTGTGTGTGATTTATTGAGAAAGTTTCTTCCAAAATCTCCACCCACCTTATAAAAGTGTCCAAGTTCAGAGAGTACTTGATGAGTAACCATCAGGTGAAATCATGCCCTGACACCCCTGGCCATCGATAGCCATCCACTTAAGTCATGATAGATGTATTTATAATGCTACAGTCCTTGTTAACATCTTATCTTTCTTCAACACCTTAGAAAGAGATTAGCAAAATCTGGACCAGATCTTGGGGTTAATATTTGGTTACACCAACCGTCTGATTGTGGCATCCACAATTGTCCTAGGACGACGTCTGGTGTACGGGGGAAGGATTAGCAGAAATGATCCTTTGTGTATCATGACCATTCTGACCGCAACTATAGTTCTATGGGATCAACGGTTGAGAGTCGCTCTCTGCGGGAACAAATGGGCAGCGTTTCATTGAGATGAAGTCGTGATCTGTGGGGGGTAATATGACTAGTGTCCTTGGACAAGTACTACAGAAAGGGTGACAAGCTCAGACATGACTATCAATCTCGTTCAAAACTATTAATATGTTCCAACATGTACATTAATTTGAACTATTTACAAAGTACTATATATTCACAGAAAGTCTGAATTTTGTTTTTAATTCGTGTTCTTATATTAAAATTATCATGTTAATAAAGGTAGTAAAACTCATTTTAATTATGAAATATGATCGTTATTTTATATACAGTACAAATGGGATGGTTTTTTAAAAATTATTTAAAAAAATAGTTTATGAAATACGACACATAAAATACGTCAGATGTTCATATGGAATGGATTTTATTTCAGAAAATGTAACGTATATTTCATACGGAATGGTTTTCTTCTTCAGAAATTTTAAAATATATAAAGCACAAAATGTCTTTTTTCACAGTGTACATTTTTTTCATACATTTATCTTAATTCATCATTCATGTCCTCCTCTGCATATCAGAAACAAAAAAATTAAATGGAAAATATATAGTTAAAAATAACCATGATGAGTATTTTAAAGGTCGTTTTTTTGTGCAAACCAATAGTTTAGTCAAAGGACCTCATTTTATTATTGAACATAATAAAAACAAACAGCAATTGTAAACTCATTTACCAGATATACACATTTCAAGTGAGAGACGCTGGAATATACTATTGTAGAACAGACAAACTGATTGGAACATGTTTTTACAACTACCAGGACTACTGAAAAGCAGTCTGGTCTGGCATTCAGCCTCATACGGTGTATAGCAACATTTTTTCAAACCACTGGGATCCATGTCTTAGTGTCTGACAAACTGTCTACAAGTAGAATTTGTAGTGAAAACAAAATGGGACTGATTGGGGAAGAGTAGATTTGATTAAATAAAATAATTTTAAATAAATAAAAATAATCCAATTAAAATTAAAATATTGGCAGAAATAATTGAGCTATTTGCATTCATGGTTAAAACACATTATTACACTTAAACCTGATACTAACAGAAACAACAGTATGAACTCACAGAACCAGAACTGCACCAATGCAAAGGTTTGGGGATGTTAGGATCACTAGATTTATTGTTTGCATGAATGGGGTTATGGGTGTTATTTTACGTCATTCAACTTCACTATGAATGACAGTTTGCACATAAAGGTTGACATCAGAGTTGTAATCAAAACCATTATAATAATCGAAATAATATCTATGTAAGAAGACAGTACTAGTACAGGAGGGGGTTGAAGATTTTGACAAATCTGTGACAGCATGCACTTATGAATTGATATCAAAACGGTGATGGCACCAGGTGTTTGTGAAAGGAAATAATCTTGTAATAGATATACATATTTCAAGTGAAACAGAGTGTGTACAATAAAACCATATGTACTGGAAAACAATCTCGAACTCAAACAATAACTTTGTACCAACCAGCATCACGCAGGGAAAATATTACATTTTTAGACAAATAATAATTGACCGCTTTGAACAGATACTTAAGGCAACATCATGTGGAATAACATTAACAGATCTAAATGTGCCATCATCAATTTTATTCAAGACATTTGATAGTAAAAAACCCACTGTGTACAAATAGAATCTGCATTTAAAACAAAATGGGGCAGGGTGGGGAAGGGTATATTTGAACAGATACTTAAGGCAAAACCATGTTAAAAATATTAACAGATCTTACCATGCCATTTATTACATTTGTTAGGAAAACTACCGAGGTAAAGAACATGTACTTATATACCCAGATTATAAAATATGACACATTAATTAATAAGTTAATGAAATTTTAACTTTATTTAACTTGAAACAGATATATTTTATAACTGCCAGTTGTTATGTTACAGGTTTTGTTACAAATCTTCATACTCTCCTGTATATAATGTTATATTTTTTTAATTGGATTTGATACATTTTACAGGTATTTTGATTCATAAATTTTGGACAATGGCATTAATGACACAATTAAAAAAGAACAAAAATTAGAACAAAATTAATAAAACACAGACTTTAATTAAATAAATTAGTAAATAGTTCATACTGAAGTTCTGTTGTTTCTGTTGTAAGTTAAATTTCACATGATTGGACACACTCAGCATTACAAGTGGGATCAATATAACCAGTACCTGATTTGGTGAATATTGCAGGGTTTGGTCAATCAGTGGTATGGTGGTATCAGTTAATGTTTTCTTAATTTCAATAAGATAATTTTCAAGCAGTAAAACTACACCTAATAATGATACTATTAAGAAAATGGCAGTCTTATCAATCATTGGTAGTCTAGAGTGACATTTCTTGCAATCATCAGTTTAATTTCAACCCATCAAAAAGGATATCAGTGCAAAAGCATTTTTGAATTTAAAACCATTTGAATGTTTGAAGGTTAAGATCACAACCTGATGACAAAACAGAGAAATCTTCCCTGCACTAAACTGTGATTAAAATGTTAGAGTTTACATTGTTGGAAAAGCACTGTTATGAATGTCCTATGCTTGACTACATGTTAAAATTACAAAATATTTGACATCCAATCGCCAATGACTGATAAACCAATCTGCACTAACGGTGTCATGAAATAGAACTAACAACAAAGTGCTGCTATAACTATGATGATAAAAGGATTATTTAACAACACCCCAGCACAATACTTAATCAGTGGCTATTAAGTGTGAAATACTCACACATAGTTCACAGAAGAAACCCAATGCCACCACACAAGCTAATCTTTTTGGTTAGCTGCCAAGGGAACTTTTATATGCATTTTACCACAGACAGGACAGCACATACTACAGCCTTTGTATAATGATAATGGATAGTACCAGTAAAGAAAAAGTTGTTAAAGAAATAAAACTGAGGTGCCAAATATTTATGAGAACTATTAAAAAAGTGTCAGAGTTCTCAAAGTCCAGAAGAAAAAAAGAAATAAACAATGGCTTTTATACTAATAAAGACAAACATTACAGATAAAGACTGTATGACAGCCTGTAATTGGCTGTTGACAGAAGTTTGGATACCAATAAAAAATAATATGACAATATAGAGCCTGCTTCTGACTAATCAGCAAGCTAAAATACAATTGGCTGTAGCTAAAGACTGTTCAGATTATGTCTAAGTAAACTGAGCACTACACAGAATTAAAATTAGAACAGTGCAGTTCTGGAACTGTAGAGACACTGTAATAAATATATGTACTGGAGCATCTGTCAGTACATGGAACAGAGAACTGTACAGATTCCAACATTACACTGTATCCACAATCATTCCGATGGTATTTCAGAAGAAATTTGGTTACACTACCCTCACCCCCATCTAAAATAACCCTGCTTAACTTCTGTTTATATAAATCTCTGTAAAGAAAAATATAGTGTATTTTTAGTAGAAGCCAGCCATTTACTTTATATTTCCTTAAGTAGTATAGATTTCTTGATGATACTTGTCCATGTGGAACTCTTGAAAGAAAATCATATGTAACGGATAGATGATCAGTAGCTGTTATTAACTAAATGTACAGTACATAACAAATTAAGTCAACTGTCCTTGACTCTGAACTTAACTTCCATAATAACAACACTAATTAAATAAACAAGACATTCCCTGTTATGGATCACTGAAAAGTAATACATTCATTAAACACTGCTGTTGATATCTCCAAAATAATTTTTATCAGTCGACTAACTATATCTTCAGAAGAGTTTCTGTACAGCACTCCATTAAAATTTAAATTGATACAAACTATGCTATTATTGGCTGTTACAGATCTCTCCACAGAAACCTGGATTTTTAGAGAAACTAAGCTATCTTTGGCTGCTGTTTTTTTTCTTCAGAAATATTTTTATTATTAAATAAAGTTCAATCTCATTGGTTTCTTTAGTGAGTATTGAGCACTAAATAAATTAACATTTCTGGTTGATTGACTCAGCTACCATTGACTGTTATGAATCTCTCCATAGGAACTTTCATATGATGAGTATAATATGCAGCAATAAACAGTAGACACACTAAAATATGTCTAATTCCAAAAGAAATGATAGCCAGGAGTGTCAGAAACTTTCTTGAAGCTCACTACATGTATTAAACTATCAATAGCACTCACAAACACAGTATAGTTTCTGTAGTAACTTCATGAAACTCTAAGGTATTTCAATTGCTAGATAAAATATTGTTATGGGTTATTGTGGAACTCTGCACAAGAACCTGAGTGTCAAAAAGATTCATGAACCTCTCTAGAAGCATTGGATGGTTTGAACAGCTCCGAGAGCCAGCACAACTTGAGTGTCATCAAGTTCCATCTCAATCAGTAGACAAATTGGACATTTATCACTGCTATGAGACTCTCTTCAGGAACTTAATTCAACAGATGATGTAGGTGTCTACAGCTTATGTTGATGCTTCTTAGGTTGATGCTTCTTAGGTTGATGCGTCTTAGGAACTACAAGCATCTCATGGGTCCCTACAAGAACTTTATTTGGTAGGACTCTTTACAAGAACTTTATTCAGCAGATGATCCAGGTGACCTACAGCATATGGTCACACCTCTAAGGAATTATAAGCAGCAGATGAACTAAAATGCATTTACTGTAACTAACTCAAAATACAGAGTGACCAGCACAACTTTAGTCAGCCACTTTGTGATGTTCTCTGAGGAATCTCAACCACTAGATCAACTAGACTGTCAGCATTATGTGAAAATCACTAAGGAAGTGTAATCTCTATACATGGTGGATGTTGTGGAGAAAAGTGAGGAGCACTAAACTTCAACAGATCAAGTGTCAATGAGTGCTGCTGAGGAGTGTGTGTGTCATCTCTGAGAAACTCAGAAGAGGATTATCTCCACAGTTACCCAGTGTCTTTAAACTCATGTGCTGAAACAGAAAATAAACACTGTGTAAGTCATATAGCATAAATTTCATAGGAGATATATATCATATGTATACTAGAAATTTATCAGCTCTTTACACTGATTTATATTAAATAATTTTATGTTTAACAATAGCCAATATTTTTTTTTTGCGCTGGGTTTAAACAAACAAACAAACAAACAAACAAACAAACAAACAAAAAAACACCAGACTTTCTCACTTCCTTTTGATTTGTTTTAGTCAGGAGTCAAATTTCACAATAGCACTAAGGCATTTGTCATCATGCTCTAAGTAATTTTGCATTTGCTGTTGTGCCCTAGTGTTAACTCATTATTACATAACCATCCTTGGCAATAACAGCCATGCCCTCAAATAACAAATTTTGACCACAGTTTCAGTAAAACTTTAAACAAATTAACCATTGTATTTAAAACTAAAAGTAAATTACAAACATGATACTAAAATATTAAATTTCAAATGCATGAAAGCTTCTAACATTTTTGTACTGTGGCAGTTAAGCACTTTAAAATCACAAATATACAAAATTATGTAAAAGAACACACTTACCAACCTAGCAATTGGTATTGATGTTTCAATGGATAATGAATATATTTTTATGACTTTTCGAAGCATACCTTTGGGTGGTTCATGGGATCATTGATGGTTCCTCTCTGAGACTTTGTTCCACAAGAGTACGGGTCAGCAGCACTGACTGCCCAGTCCTTCTCATACACAATGTTGTTGTTGTTGTAGTGGTGTGGCCATGAGGTAGGCTTGACCACAGGAACAGGAATACTGCTAATAACTGACTGCTTGTCACAGGACCGACTGTAAAAGAATGAATGTCCACAGATTCCATAAAGAGATTGTCCTGAGGCTCCATTAAGAGTAACAGAATTTTCAGAAACAAATTTAAAACATACATGATTTATTAATTGTTTAACAACCTCCCCAGCACAAAAAATAAACATCGGCTACATTGGTTTGATGTAAAAAAAAAAAAATCAGTGTTAAGTGCTGATTTATATTATTTAATATATACAACAAAAATAAAAATACTAGTGTTAGTAATAAATGTGTTCATGGTTTCCTTTGTTTTGTTTTCTTTCTGATTTCCTTTACCAATAATCTACCTGTGAGTGTGAGTGTGTCAGTTTACTCACACAAGAACCTCTCTTTATCATTTTCTTTCTCTTATTCCTCTGTTTATCTCCCATCTGTTATTAAATGTTAAATTTTCCCCCACTTTATTCATTTTAAAAATCCAATCCCTTACTTATATTTAATATTTGATTTTTAATAATGTATTGAAGTATAACTCAGTTTATTTAAAATAACTGTATCTAATACATTTAACTCTGATAATTAATAATACATTTTTATAATCAGTGTACCACAGTGACTATAAATTTGTATAATTTAAAAAATATGTTTCTGTTTAAGATTAATATACAGCTGTATTTATATTTTGTATGATAACTCATTTTTTCTCCCTATTTATATTTTGTATGGTAACCCATGTTTTCTCCTATGCATGGTTAATTTTTTTGTAAATAAGAGATTAGAATGGAAGAAAAAATCTACATGCTTTCAAGAAAGGAAAGAAATTAATAAAAGCATCCCAACTTACAGGCCTGGAAATAATTATTTTTATTCTGCTAGTCAAAATAACTGAAATCAATAAATCTGTACCAGACATTAAAGAAAATGTTCCTATGACACAATTTTAAAATACTAATTGAGTTAATTTTACACAGAAATGTTGATTTTCACTCATTGTTAATGAAACAGGTACATGTATGTTTGGCACAATGACCAACTCAGTTAAATATTCCAAAATTACAAATTTGAACCAGACAATGTCTGTGACTGAGTCACTTATTTCCAGGTCTGAATATATACATCTGGAAATTAATTAAACACTGAGATTTTGGGAAGAAAGCTATTTTTGCAATGAAATGTGACTATTTAATTGATAAATTGCAATTTTTGTGTAGATATATTGCATATTACATGATCACACGAAAAACATAATTTTATACTAATTTATATATATATTTTAATTATTGGTTACATGTCAAACTGCCATAGACTGTCAACAAAAGGAACCCACTAACACAGGATATTTGGTTGGTTCCACATGAAACCAATTAAGAGATTACTGTATTTGGATTAGCATAATGCATAGATACAGCTAAGATAGCAGATTTTAATGCTACAGAGAACCTGCTGTTAAGTATCACATTGCAAATCATTATACAAATTACAGACTATTATAGGATTCTAATACACAAAATCAGCAATTTACACTGATCAGCAATTTTTAAAATAAAAAGTCCTTTTTGCAGTCTTAAAATACTAAATACTTAAATACTTAAAATACTGATTCCAATACACAAATTCAGCAATTTACACTGATCAACAATTGTTGCTAAACATATTTAAAAAATGAAATGTTCTGATTCCAATACACAAAATCAGCAATTTACACTGATCAGTAATTGGTGCTAATCATATTTTATAAATAAAATGTTCTCTGTGTGGTCTTAACATACTGATTCCAATAACACACAGATATATGGTATTGCTTTTGAAATTCAGACATATGACAGCATCTAATTGCTATCACTAAATCATTTTGCTATGTCACTGTGATGGCAATTTCATGAAAATAAGCATACTTTCATATTTTTGGAATGACAATACAATGCTGCTATAAACCAATTGTATGGCAGATTTTATGGCAACACTGCTGATTTGTGCCACAAATTTTAATAGCTGATGGCAAGCTACGTATCACATATTCTATTTTATTTTGTCACTATTGTAGTACATCAATCTATGTCATCACATTTATATGCCCTGCATGTGTATAAACAGCAACCATATTTTTTTCCAGTAGGATAAAAACAGTTGTATTTCCAACGTAATGTTAAATCAGGAATCCTCATAAAACAGCTAACTCATTATTTCTGCCAGGGAATCACCAATATAAAAATTTTAAAAAATGCTTTTGCATATGGCATTAAATTTGTAATATCTAAAAGGATCCCTAATATCAACCCCTGAAATAGCCCACAGCAATTGGCAATGCCATGGAGATTGCATGGACTTTTTTCTTCTTTTTTCCTTAGCAAACTCAGAGTTGGAAATGTGTGAATGCTAAAATTGTCATGGAAAATGCCATGGACACTATTTATCCACAGCATTTATTTTGCTGTGGACATTTTTTTAATTGCAGGGGTTGTAATAAACATTGCATCTTATTTCTACACATATATCTAGCATTAATCTGCCTTGCAATTTGAATCAAGTCAGTTTCTTTCAACAGACATTTAATTCTGCTGAGTTTTAATTAATTAATACCAAAATCATTACATGTATATGAATATGAATTATTTTTTTTATAATAATAAAAATAAACTCCAGACTTCATCATCACTATATTTATGTCAATCTGTTATATTCATATTCTATTTCTTTCTTTTTCACTGGATAGATAAAATAAAAAAAAACATGATTTATCAAAACTTATCAAAATAGAGCTAGACATAAATATAAATGAATCCATTCCTAATGTTTTCAGTACAGAACTCACAGATTGAAGAAAACCCCCAAAAATGTATTAATGCTTTTGAATAACTTATAATCAAATCCTACAATGGAACTAGTTTTATAAAACTATCAATAAAGAATCAGGTTAATTGTGTGTGGTACATGTATATATTGAGTGTGTGAGCTTCAGTGGACCAGTGGTAGAACATCAGACTCTCAAGCTGAAGATAGTGGTTCAAAACCTTCGGAGGCAGGCTAACACCATCACATGTAGAATTACATGTCAAATTTACCAAATGTTTGACATCCAAAGGATGATGATTCATAAATCAATATGCTCTACTGGTATCATTAAACAACAACAAAACAGTGTTTATTTGAGTGAAACAGTAATACATCCAATATGTTAGCCTATTGACTGTGAAATCTTTTTCAATGATGTCATCGATTGATGAATGTTTACATAGCAATGTTTAACATAAAAACCACTGACACTAAAATAAATACATCAAAGTTGGCAAGAATAAATAATCAATCACTTGTATCTGATTGAGACAGGTAAATTCTAACCCTGTAGATAGATTACTGGAATTTCCATGTATCCACGTCTAATTCAATGTGTCCATTTAGACATGCATGATTCCTTTTGTGTCTGTGCATCTGTCCATCACATATTAGTATGCCTAGCACCAAATTGCTTCTACAGTTTCAAATGAATTGCTTTTAAAACTTAGTATAGTTATTATATATGCATGATACACAGCAAAAATAGCCATGTTTCATATATGTTTGGATGAACATATGTTTAACATACGTTCTGCTTGAACCATTATATAAAACAATTATGTTCATGAGTATACATTAAACATATATTTCATGTGTGTAAAATGTATAGTGCATTTATTTGCTGTGTACTGTGTTATTATGATTTTGGGGTTTTAAACTTTTAAAATTTATTTTCTTTAGTATTTTGTGAAAGTATTTTAACATCATAATGGCATGTTCTATAGGTGACATAATTATCATATTTGTGTTCCAGAGCACACATGTTTGGTATAATTATCACATTTGTGTTCCATAGTCCATAGATGTTTGGTATAATGATCACATTTGTGTTCCACATCCCATAGATGTTTGGTATAATTACAACATTTGTATTCCACATCCCATAGATGTTTGGTATATTATCATATTTGTGTTCCAGAGCCCATAGATGCTTGGAATAATTATCACATTTGTGTTGCATAGCCCATAGATGTTTGGTATAATTATAACATTTGTGTTCCACAGCCCATAGATTTTTGGTATATTTATCACATTTGTTTTCCAGAGCCCAAAGATGTTTGGTATAATTATCATATGTGTGTTCCACAGCCCATAGATGTTTGGTATAATTATCACATTTGTGTTCCATAGCCCACATATGTTTGGTATAATTATCACATTTGTATTCCATAGCCCACAGATGTTTGGTATAATTATAAGATTTGTGTTCCAGAGCCCATAGATGCTTGGAATAATTATTACATTTGTGTTCCAGAGACCAAAGATGTTTAGTATAATCATCACATTTGTGTTCCACACCCCATAGATGTTTGGTATAATTATCACATGTGTGCTGCATAGCCCACAGATGTTTGGTATAATTATCAGATTTATGTTCCATATTCCATAGATGTTTGATATAATTATCACATTAACTTTTGTGTTTCATAGCCCACAGATATTTGGTATAATTATCATATTTGTATTCCACAGCCCATAGATGTTTGGTATAATAATCACATTTGTGTTCCATAGCCCACATATGTTTGGTATAATTATCATATTTGTGTTCCATAATCCACAGATGTTTGGTATAATTATCACATTTGTGTTTCAGAGCTCACAGATGCTTGGTATAATTATCACATTAAATTTTATGTCCCAGAGCCCATAGATTTTTGGTATAATTATCACCTTTGTGTTCCATAGCCCATAGATGTTTTATATAATTATCACATTTGAATTCCAGATGACAATGTTTAATACATATCAGATTTGGATTGCATAGACAAAGATTATGCTGACAATACTCAAATTTTTGTTCCATAGCACCAAGAGATTATACATGTAGGTTGGTTGGTTGTATTTATTTTCGTACTTATATCCAATTAAGGTTCAAGCACGCTGTCCTGGGCACACAACTCAGATTTCTGTGCTGTCTGTCCAGGACAGAGG
>JAULBS010084331.1:0-18527 GCA_032355785.1 Symmetromphalus regularis | reverse complement strand
ATATATTAGAATGTTTTCTCACTTCCAAATTTAAAAATTGAGTTTTTTCATGTTATTTTCTGTTTTGTAGACCATTGGAGCCCACAGCTATTCTCATATAATGGTGGAACTAATGCCATTCCCTCCCACAGAGGTCGATCATGAAATCGACTGCATTGGATTTGCTTTAGGTTACATGAGTGTAGATGGAAAGGTAACGTATTTAATGGTTTAGATATGTAAATACCATACCCTGTGTCAGTGTCAGTCAGTAGCTCAATGTCAGTCACAAATGGTTAGTTATCAATTAAATTATAAAAAAATACCAAGAAAAAAGTTCCCTTTAAGATATTTCTTTGAATTTTTTAAGATTACCAATTTGCAGATTCTGCAGGGAAATAAAAAAAAATTAAAATTAAAAACATGTACTGTAATAAAATAGCTTTGGTTTTGGAATATTACAATTAATCATAACCTATAAAAACAGTCAGACTTTGATAACGTGAAATTGAAGTTCAAGTTTCAGAGAGTTTGGGTTTTTGTAATTAAAATATTGACATTGCAACTGAAATGGACAAATACTGTTTCATATTGTGATAACATATTGTAAACTAATAAAGCCATACACTGTGTACGAAATCTGTTGGTTGGGATAGGGGTAGTTTGTGTACACTCAGTCAATGATACATTCTTCTGTAATTACCATTAGAAACAATAGCTTCATCATTCTCACCAGTCAGGTTTTCGAAACCTATTTCCCATTAAATTAATAGATTGAGACTACAAATGACTGGGATGTGGAAGAATTCAGAATATTGAAGTTTAAATTTTAGAAAGTCATTACTACTAGTTTGTATAGGAGCTCAAAGATTTCATTTTCTTTTAAATTGCAGCACATTCTTGTATGAAAAGGTATAATTCTTTTTATTAATATTACAACAGAGCAGTACCATCACTTTTTTTTTTTACTATTGAAAATAGCATGCACTTCTCTGGGTTTAATTTGTATAGTCACTACAGGCCTACCAGGAGCATGCCCCTCGACCCCTTATACGTCTATAATGCTTCACATCCTCAGACTAGTTATAAATTTGTTTATAAAAAGTAGTGCCCCCACCCCCCACCCCAGGATTTTGATCAGGGTACATCCCTATACAATAGTTATTGCTAGATAATAAACATAATAAATGCTATGGGTAATTTGTTATATCTACTTATTAGGCTGCAGGCATCCCTGGAAAGGTAATACGGAAAGAAGCATTTGAAGCACAGACTCTGAAAATGGAAATGACTGCACAACTCAAACCTGCTCTGTGAGTACTGTTAATGTATTTATTTATTTAAAGGGATTAATGCACAATGGTGCCGGTTTTACACTAATTATAGCAATAATGGGATCCAGCTTATGTTTAGAAATGTGACTGGTCTGTGATTTTCTGCAAGATAAAATGAGTCATAACTCTTTTATTTTTATTTCTGTTCAGTCCAGTATTTTGGAAATCTTGATTAAAGAATCCATAGTTGAAAAATAAAAGTAAAAAACAGATTTGATTTTGTTTATTCTTGAAACATATCATTATGAGTAAGAATTGTGATTAGTAAAAGACTGAGATATCACCATTAAATTCATACAGTAACAGTTTGTATTCATTTGAAATGTGTTTTATTTTCGTTGTACCAGGCTCACCATAGAACACATAGACGAAGACGGAATGTCGTATCGATCAGCTATGAGTGACCTTCTAGGACAAAAGGACTCGGTATATTTACTCTTTCTCATATTAAATACCTTAATTAATAACAAATGTGTGAGGTATCAAAGTTCCAAAAAACAATTAGAAAAATAAATAAAAACATAAGATATTTATACTAATGCATGTTTGGAGATAATTAACATAGGCTTTTCCTGTTGATGAGCTCCAACCATTTTAAAAAGCAAATAAATATTGTTTAAAACAAAAAGTCTTTGTTATAAAACCATCCACTTTATTAAAAACAACAGAAAAAATTAAAAGATTGTTTTGCTAAAACTCGACATTCTGTCTATATATTACAGACTTTTTCAAGAGTTAATATTGTTCAAACTATGTTCAGTTTCCTTTAGAAATTATTGAATACAAAATGTTGGTATTATATTTTTATTTAATTTATACATCAGGATTAATCTATTACTCAATTTGAGGTCAGTAACACTGTCCATCCAATTCATTGATTTTGTTCCCAGTTTTTAGTTTTTATCAGTTTTTTACCTACTTTTGTTACAAAGATACCAAAGATAATTGAAAAATAATTCTTGAATGATGTTTTGGAATGAGTGATCTTTATGTATGGATACAAATCTCTTGAGTTTAACAGGGTTCCCATGGTCATTAAAAACATGGAAAAGTTTTCCAATTTGCAAAATACTTTTTAAGGACCTTGAAAAGTTTAGAAATTTTGGTTAAAACTGAAAAATCATGGAAAGGTTTTTTTAATTTCCACATCAGCTGAGATTTTTTTTCATTCATGCTTATCAGGGTGCGAACGATCTGTCTTAATTACTTCTTGTGATGCATTATATCCCAGAAAACCATGTTTCACATCATTTAAATCTGTGGAGGTTTTTCTTCTCAAAGAGTATAAACCCTGTCTTTTTATGTAGGTTTAACATTCAGTTTTTTTCCAGCTTTCAATTTTAGCTCATGGTAATTTCATGCATCTATACATTCCTACAAATGTGTGTGTGACAAGGTCATAAATTTTTCAAAAAGTCATGGAGAAGTTTTGAAATTTGTTTATTGGAAGTCTGCAGGGACACTGGTTAAATGGCCACTTAATTATGTTGTATTTCTGCAGCTAATCCCACAATCACTGAAGGTGTGTAGCACAATGTTGTTAAACAACACGGAGACACCCATGACGTACAGGCTGAAAGTGAACAAGCCATTTTTGCTTGTTGATCTTGACCCATCAAGCACCCTAGATGGATCAACACAGGCCATGGAGACCGACATGTATACACTGAACCCTCAGAAGAACCATGTGGTATGTTTGATGAGAACCAACTATCAAATAAAGATATATTTTATGGGGTAGATACAAGATTTATTATTAAAATGGGCTACCTCTTTTTTTTAATGGCTTTTAAATAAGGAGGCAGGACTCATTTAAATTTAGGTGTTTCTTGTTAGGGTGCATTAGGGTTTTAAGAAAAGAGAAAAAACATGTTTCTTTACTGATACCTAAGCACATTATACATTTTTATATAATCAGTGGCTATTAGGTGTACAGAAGAACCTCACTTCTGCCAAATAACTTTATAAGCTACTCTTTTTGATTAACAGTAATGCTTCTTTTAAAATATGCTCTTTCCCATAGCCAGGACAGCACATACCACTGGAATTGGGGAGTAATTGGTTGGCTGGAAACAGATGTGTCTCATACTTTGAGTTTGTTTATTTTTGTAATGGTAGAAACACTACTTATTATAACCATTTTTGTACATAATTGTGTCTGTCTCGCCCACTAATGTACAAGTACCGTAGATATTGAAATGACACATGTATTTATTTAAAAATGTTCATTAAAAGTACAAACACTTTAATTTACTTCAGGTTAAAGTTGCTCTGAAAACAACAAGAGAACTCTTGTCAGGCTATGACACTGATAATGACAGGAATCCACAATCTGAAAACAAGATAGATATTGATGACAACCTACTGATTGAATTCAACAATTCAACATCACAGGTTAGTTTTAGCATTTGTCCTTAACAAAGTTGAAAGGTAAAATTTAGGCATTGTATTTCCATTGACTATGATACCAACTTTTAAGTTTAGGTTTACCTTAAGTTTTGGCAATTAGGTTTGTTTCTGATAATCTATGTGTTACGTCAGCAAAACGTGGTTCATAGTTGCATGTGTTAAAAGTTCATTTCTGTGCAATTTTTATATATGTTTTATTATCTAATTTTTAACTATTTTTTTTAATGTAGTTTTTATTTTTATGTTTTTCATATACTATGGAATTCTTATTAATATTAATATAATTGAGAAAAATTAATAACTGTAGGAAGAAGAGAAAAAAGGTTATTCATAAAACTATAATCCTAAATTCAGAAATATTGCTTATCTTCTGGTATCAAAACTTTTAGAAATAAAATGTGACCTAATTGTAAAATGGATACAGACTATCAAAGCTAAATTACATCTTCAAACATATTAACTCTCCAAATTTTAAAAGTATTTTATAAATTATGAATTAAAAAATATACTAAACATTGATCAGTTTGCTATTTACTTGATATTCTTTCACGTCTGGGGAATTTTATTTTCCCCACATGACAGTTTTACTTTGTACCTTTTGTTATCACACTATAAACAAATTTAACCAGTACATACCATGTTCTTTTCACAGAAAGTGGCACTGCATGCTATCCTTGCAATACCAGAATTCGAGCTCTCCAAGAAATCACTTGACTTTGGAACCTGCTTGGTTGGTCAGCGGAGAGAACTGGAATTCATCATTTCAAACCAGACAGCATCACACAGCTATTGGACAACTTACATAGGTTTGTGATACAGGAGTATTTTGTCACTAATTTCATTCTGATCATTTTGTCATAGTATATTCAGTACTCTTAGGAATAAGTTGTGATGCCCTCAAAGAACATTTTCCATTCCAGTTATGTATAACTTATATATAAATGTCAGTTGTTTGTGCAATCTTGTTTTGGGAATGTGCATATAAAGACCATTTGTTAATTGAAAAGAGTAACTTATGTGACAGCAACAGATTATATTATGATACCTAATAATTAAACATATTCTGGATTTTTCTGACTTCCACTCATTTAATTTGGGGCTACCATGTCACCATAATTACGGTATCATGGTAGACCTGTAACTGTTTACAGTATACGTAAGGCACCACTGCTCAAATTTTGACAGTAATAAGTCACTTTTTTCACCTTTTATATAACTCAGAAAATGTTTAAAATCTGTTTTGTTTGCAGAGTCAAAATCTCCAACATGTTCAGATGACACATTCTCCATCTCACCAACTACTGGTCTACTGGAAGCACATATCACTTATATCACCAACAGCAAGATGCTCATCAAAGTCAGTTTCCAGGCAAAGTAAGTGCATTTATTTTATCTTTAGAAATATAAAAAACAAAACACAGGGATTTACCTGACTTGCAAAACCTGCATAAAGGACACAATAAAATGTCACTTGGACACCCAAAATCAGAGACACTGCGTCTCATGGGACTCATATAAAAATATAAAAACTGTTTTGGTTATATAATCGACTCAGTCATGAATAAATAATTGGGGGAGGGGTTGAAGGTGTACTGGGATATTTTAGTGCCATAAAAAATAATTAATTTATTCCACATAAAACAAATAAAAATTCAGACAGAATAAATATTATTTTCTTAATGCAAAACCTGTTTTCTGCAACTCTTGACTACATTGTGGACACATAGTTTATAAGTTGGGACCATCAGAAAAGAAACATGTGAGTCTCAGGGATCCTTCTTTTATAAAAGCCAGGTAAACTCCTGGCAAGAAATGGAAATTTGGGGACATTTTCTGAAGAAAAACAATGTTGCACTTACGTAAACATAACTTTTTAACTAATCCTCCGAAATTATTTTTATCCAAGTAAACACATTACAAAATATGTCTTAGGATATTTTTCTACAATGTTATATAAGCACATTGAAGGAAGTTCACATGTACAAATGCAATCAGAATTTTAAATAAATGTTTTTAAAATCAGTTTTTACTCATTTCTGAATATTTTAAACAGGATAATTTTCATGAAGGCATAAGCTCATAATAAAATGACAAGATTTCAGACAATGCATTGTTTACCTTACATCAAACTGAACTTTGCCAGTGTCATATGTCAAATAATTACATCCTTTATGTATGATGTGTTCTGGCATAATTAGTGGTGTGTTTAAGGGTTAGATAGGAGCCTTCATTTAAGCATGTTTTTTTAAACTCTATGATCTTTTATACCAAAAACTGTCGTCTCTAGGTAAAAACTTCTTTTTCTGATTTGAGCATGTGTCAATTTTGACATTTTACATCAATTTGGTTTTTTTCCCCCCAAACATTTGACCTGTTGACTAAATATGCTATTAATCTGCAAGGATCTTAGAATCTCATTTTCATCAGGATTTGTGCAAGAGTCAAACATATGAATCAATAAATGGAGTTGCATGTAATATTTTGTTTAAAATACCAATTACATTTCACAGAAATCTAGTGGATTACTGTCAAAGGAATCTTCATGGATTCTTGTGAAAATAGCTGAATTTTTAAACATGTGAAAGGAGTCACATTCATTATTTTTTTAAATTTTTTTTCAGGCATGCTGAGGTGTACGAAGCAGTGTTCCTCTTTCAAGGCACTCTAGGAGAAACATCAAAAAGGTTGTTTGTCAAAGGACAAGGGTCATATGACGGAAAATACCTGGCTGTGCTGAACATTTAAATCATATTCATCATGTATATGTGACACGATAACATGCGTACAATAACAGACAGTTGTAAATACAATTTGTGTTTGTTTCCATTATGTGATATTTTTATACTGGCAAATTGAAACATAAATTTTTCTTTCTTACAGTTTGGTCACAAATAAGTCTATAATGTAAACAGAAGATTCAAAATACAGCAGAATCTAATTATGATATTAATAGCTAAAGAGAAACTTTGAATTTTCAAAAATCATTTTGTTACTGGAAAATAGGGCCAAAAATATTTGATAATTGTTTTCATATTCTGTGATATATTTAACTTGTGATATATTTATTTATTTTTACATATAGAAAATTATTTGTTTTTTTAATTAGACATGTGATACTCAAACTTTTCTCTGTGACACTACGAGTAGCATACTTTTGTGGGAATAATTTTCGTATTGGAGTTTTTGGAAAACTGTTTTGGACATTAAATGCAAATATTTTAAAGACAAATTTTTTTTAAATGTAATGTTAATGAGAATTTTTTCATATTTCATTTGCCATTTTTTATTGTAGTGGCAACAGAACAATGTAAAACTTTTATTAATTGAATAGTATTTTTTCTTATCTTGTTTGTTATACAGGTTTTAAAACTTATTCAATTCAAAAGCTATAAACATAGTGTTTTGGTATGTTATTCCCGATACAATTGGATACAGTAAAACTTGTATGTGGTTAATTCTATGAAAATTTAACTTTGAAATTAAAAATGTAAACAATTTACAATTGGTTTTGTTTTTATTTGGTCCAACTACAGATGACAGTATGTGACACTCGTTTTGAATCACAGTAAAATATAGTACAATGCACAATAAATAAATCCGTTTCAGATATCGTTCTAATAGAATCTATCACCGTTGTAAGGTATAGACAATGCAATTCCAACCCAAGGTAGAAAATGTGCTTGTGAGGGCCGAGGTTAATGCAACAAACAATTACTTAGCTATTATAACAATTAAAACAAATAAAATATGTAGTACGAAGTATCCCTTTCTACAGACAAGTACGAATTTGTCCTCTGTGGTAGGTTTGATAATTGCGTTTACTGTCCCATCAACAGCACCAAGAACTTTGGGGAAGCTACTTATTTTGTAAAAACCCTATTGAATAATGCGTGTGGTGTGTTGGTCTATGGAAAAAGTGTATGTTATGCAAATTGTCACAGATAGCTTTAATTGTTTTGTGAAAATAAGGTCTCAACAATGGATTGAGAACTACTTTGTTCAGTCCATATGACAGAACTGTTGTCATGTTCAAAACTGCTTCATCTTTGCACAGAATCCAAGTATTGATAACTTGCACCCATCAATCACCTGCAAAACCAATGACCCAAGGTGATTAGGAAAGTTGAGCATATCCTACCTCATGTGGAACACATCATGTGCACAGTCTTTATCTAGTCAGGTCTCATAAAATGATGAAAAATACTATTCAGGTACACACTCTAGGATCAAATCAGAACTTAGATTTCTTTGTATGAGTGAATCTAATAAAATCCACTTCAATGTCAACTGATGTCTTCTTGTGCATTTTGAGAGTGTTAGGAAGATCAAACCGTAACTCGGCAACAATCTCTGCTTTAACCCCCCACTCCTCAGCCTTCTTTTGTATGTGCTGAAAAGAATACTTTTTGTTTCAATTTAAAATTAATAAAATGTACAATAACTACAACATGATGAGCTTTAATAACTGGTTGGTTGGTTGTATTTATTTTTGTGCTTATATCAAATTAAGGTTCCAGCATGCATAGTGTCCTGTACTGCCTGTCCAGGACAACGGTTAGCATTAGTAGGAGTGACAAAACACACTGCCACCACACTAATGTAACAACTCTATCACTGGTGGTGGTTGTATTTATTTTTGTGCTTATATCCAATTAAAGTTCAAGCATACTGTCCTGGGCACACAACACGGGTTCCTGTGCTCTTTGCCCAGGACAGAGGTTAGTGTTAGGAGACACGAAACCCGCTGCTTTTCTATAAACAGCAAGGGATCTTTTACATGCACTATCCCACAGACAGAATAGCACATACCACAGCCTTTGTTAAACCAGTTATGGATCACTGGTCGGTTAAGTGGTATACACCTACCCACTGAGCTTTATGGAGCACTCACTCTGGGTTAGAACCGATACCGAGATTAAAAATCCCATGCCACGACTGAGATTTGATCTCAGTACCTACCAGCCTCGAGTCTGGTAGCTTAACCACTGCGCCACGGAGGCTGGTTACTTTTACACTTAGCAGCAATTTTTTATATCCACTATCCCACAGACAGGATAGCATATACTACTGGCTTCGAAAAACCAGTTGTGGACCACTGGTCAGTGTAAGTGGTATACACCTACCCACTGAGCTTTGAGGACAACATCCAAACACAGTTTATTCTGTGGCTATTAGATGGGTACCACTATGGTAACTCCACTTACTAACATGGTTTGGACCCATATGCAGTTTGGGCTATTTTCCATTCCATCCAGTAGCCCACCACTGGTTCATCAAAGGCTGTGGTATGTGTGCTGTCCTATCTGTGGGACGGTGTATATAAAAGATCCCTTGCTGCTTATCAGAAGAGGTAGCCTATGTGGCAGCAGCAAGTTTCCTCTAAAGACATATGTATGATGTCCAATAGCCGATGATCAGATAAAAATCAATGTGCTCAATAAATAAAACAAACTTTACTTTTACTAACATGATATGTATGACAAAGGAATGTTTTTGAATTATGCAGAGTGATAAGTCTTACCCAGTAGTTTTGAAAATATTTATTTTTGCTTTACTGGTCAAAATGCCCTTATCGCTCAAAGAACATGTTCCTGTCACAAAATTCAAAATATACAACTTATGTTTTATTATTTTTAAATGTAGTTTTGATATCTGCAACATAAAGTCAATAAACAACCTGCATTGTGTTGGTTCTACACAAAAATGTTGATTTTCACTCAAAGTTAATAAAACACAAGCATTATACAATCAAAATTAATTTTATGTCAGTTCTAAATTAACAGATTTATACTGCACAGTGTCTTATTTCCAGGCCTAGAATATATTTAATACGATATTGGTAACATTACCTTTCTTGTGGATGTCTTGTGGAGAGAGTAAACTGATGTTTGTGCCATTCCCAGAGCTGTTTTCAAGAAAATCATATCTATTCCTGGAATTAATAATGAAAAGTTCAACCAAACCTTGTTTGACCTCTTTCATGTTTATATTCTAAATGAAGATTTCTCTTAGAAATCATTTTTTTTTAAAGATTACAATCTTTGGGGTTTTATGTGTAGTCTCTGATTTTCAAGACGCATAAAAATAAAATCACTGATTTTCTAAACAACTATCTCCATTTTTAACCACTCACCACTTTTAAGAATTTGTTTTGAACACCCATATTGATGTCTGTTAATTTTTATTGCAAAAATGGTGTAAGGATTTACATTTATTTATTTATTTAATGGCCCCCCACCCCTCGCACAAAAGAAAACATTGGCTATTGGGGGTCACACTGTGGTTACTTCAAAGAAAACAAAAGATGAAAGGAAGGTATTATGAATCAGCATTAACTGGCTAACCCAAGTGTTGTTTAAATTTTCATTTGCCTCAGAATTTTTTTTAACTATTATTATTTATTGATATTATAATTAAATTCTACCTAAAATGAGATGTAAATTCTTTACACTAATACTTCCTTAAGTGATGTGCTCAATATTCCTACGTATTTGGTCATGAAGTAATGCTCTCTTTGTGACAGATATAATGGACATCCCACAACCAAAACCGTAGGGTAGTGCAAGCATGTGTACAGATGTTTTGTAGGTGTATATGTATGGAAGGGTGGAGAGGGGGTTGTGGGGGGGGAGTAGAGTTAAATTAGTGAAGACAGATACCACAAACACTGCAGGTACGTTGTCATGCAAGTGACATCTAGTAAACATTTCAAATACTGATCCCCTTTAAAAGTGATTTTGGTATGTTTTTGGTCTCATAAGTTGAGGTATTTGTGTATCATATTAAGAAATAAATGTCCTTCAACAGAAGGGACTTGACAGCTGACCCCTGCCCTTACACTGCACATGCAACCCTTAAAACTGCCTGTGGCAATCAGCAATGCCGAAGAGATGGCCGTGGAGTTTTTCATTTTCTGTGACACTTTTTTTCCTGCAGATTAAATTTTAAAAAATTCAAGGTATATTGTATTCTTATTATAAAAATAAAGTGAACTTTATACTAAAATTTATACATAGAAAATGTCATGGACACTATTTCTCTATAGCATTTATTTTGCCGTGGACATTTTCTTAATTGCAGGTGTTGCATCTTTTCAGACTGATTCATCCCAAAAGGTGTGTGCATAACTACTAACCTTCATTGTTCTTAGTTCCAAAAGGAGGGTTCATTATCACAGTGTCGAATGCTTTTTGTAACCTATTGCTCCCACAAAGCAGTGCTTTCACATCCTGCTGCAGTAGGTCGACGTTCATAATTTCAAACTGTGACAGGTTTCCTTGGCATGTTGAAACTGCATCAGAATCGACATCCACACCAAGGACAAAGCTTTAAAAAAATATATAAACAAGTCATACATAATTATTGTTTCAATTAGAAATATAATTCAAAATCAGACAATTTTAATACACACACACAGTGGTTGGGTCTCAGTGGAGGATCCAGAAAATCCATTTAGTGGGGCCCCTAAATAATCCTCAGATTCTTTAAAGTTAAAAAAAAACTATAAAAACATTATACTAATTGTTTTTTTTAAATCACTAAATTTAGGGGTGGGCCCAGGCCCCCATCTAGATCCACCACTGGCTCTAGCCTGGACCAAATGGTACTTTAGAGTTCTAACCAGCACTATATGTAGTTAATGCTGCTGATTTCACTACTGATCACCACTTGTAATACCATGTCAACATAAAGTCATGAATTTAAGAAAATAAATATCAAAAATATATACATTTTTAGGCAGAACTTCCTGACATCCAAGTCATGCCATGTCAAATACCAAAATAGCAATACTGCAATGTCATCATTCTTCTTATAATTATTATCTTTTATAATATTCTAATGATGTTAAAAAAACCTTAAGTAGTTTCTATGTTATATGTTTGAGCAGTTTTATTTTTTAAATTTTAAATACTATATAATAGGGTTGGGGATTTGGGATTTTTTTTGGTGGGAAAAGATTTGCATCTAATAGGCCAATTTTAACTTATTTTTATTAGAAAACAAATGGAACTGTATTTGTAATATAATGTGAATACTTCTTTTTGATTAAATTGATCGTACCCACATCCAAGCATAGAACAGCCAATACTAAGAACTCCACATCCAACCCCAAGATCAGCAATGAATTTGTCCTCTATGTCATCATACCTTGTATGAATGGTATGGAGCATACGTGCTGCAAGTACAAACAACGCTGTTACATTTATTTTCTGAAATACAAAATTTATATATGTGCTTGTAATATTATTATTTTAAGGCAATTACTAAATTAACTGCACTACTTTCAATGTAAATGTATGTCTTATAAAGTCACTTATCTGATTTCTTGGCCACTGTAACATGTTTTCAAATATATTTCTTAGTTTAAACAATATTTAATAAGTGAATCAACAAATAGGCCATTTGGCCTACATTATTGCCTTTCCACCATTTAGTGCTATAAATGATTAAATTATTTCTTACCTAATTATGTAATAACAACCATTTCATTTTTGACCTCACCTGCAATGTGTGGTGTTGTGGGGTATTGTTCTAGCTGAACTTTGGGATTATCAAATTTATCTACATCCTGAAGATAGCTCTCCAGTTCTTTTAGTTTCATTCCTCTTTTTGATATTTTAATATTCTTAAAAAAAATATATATATATATATATATATCAAATGAAATAACATCTACTGAATCTATCAATCTTTATTTTGTAATTCATGTATCCATGATAATATTAATGATCAATAATTTAAATGACATCAAAATACTGAAATGGTGATACACATTTACTATATACTGGATCAAAGTTGAAAACCAATGTGGTTCAAACGAATGACTCTTTCCAAAGCAATCTAGCATCAGATAATATACCCAACTAAAACCATATACATGAAACACAGAAATGAATGTTTGTTTAACATCAGTCCAGTTCCTTGTTTAATGAATTAATCAGTGTTCAAATACTAAATGTCAAACAATGCTTGAATGCAGCATTTGATTTGCAACACATAATCAAAAGAAACCTATAGATACTGCACAGGCTGCTCGGTTTCTTTTTTATTAGCAATAAGCTGCCTTTAGTATACTCTTTCCCACAGACAAGAAATGGTATACTATACATGTAAAGCTGGATCGTGGATGTAGTGCTTTGGACATTCAAGAGAAACTTCAGAAAGAATTACTAGCAACAAAAAGTGAAACTAAACATTTGGTTTACACATTACCATTGCAATATTATGGGTATATTTTAGTTTCAATAAATTAAAAATGTTTTGCTTGCCTACTGATTATATCCACTCTGCGTTATGGATTTAGCTCTTTTTGTGTTAAGAATTTTTTTTAATCCATCTCTGTATCCAAATGCTGGGCGCAGACATCTTGGAAAAGAAGAAAGTTTAAACTAATTGATAATGCGTCAATATATTGTATAATATATTATTTACTTCATTTCTCCATTTAATTGGCCTAAGTATTAAAATAATTCATTTAAGTCCTTTCTAATAAAAATAGCAATTGGTGTCATTATTAGAAGTTTATGCAACGACTACATAATTATATTCGTTGTTTATCATTTGGTCAGACATCATCCGCTGTACGACACGCTTGTGGCCTCCGTTCTTTGTTACTATTGCTTTTTAATTTATCTTCAGTTGAAATACAATTTATTTTTTGTCAAATTATAATTATTATAGTAATCAGTGTGTGTAAATGATATCAACTGGTGGTTGCATTATTACACAGCCAATACTTTTTGTAATTAATTTCTTTTTAAAATCTTGTTTCTTTTTAATATATTTTCGTAGTAACCCTTATTTCGTTTTTTTTTAAAAATATAAGTAGTAATAAACTATTATTGAGTGAATTTTTATGGGGCACCCCATAAATCTTAAGTGTTTACTTTAGTCTGTCACCTTGTAAAAACAGTCTAAAAAAATTAATGTTTATTCAGAAATGTATTTAAGTTTTAACTGAAACCTACCATTCCAAAAGGGATCATTTTGATGTGATTAATTCATTAAACTACTATAACTTAAAATAATATATATATTTTTTTTAAAAGGGCTAGACATAAACTAAATTTAATTTAAGCTAATTTAAAAAAAAAAACTGTTAACTTTTACAATTTATAAATGCTATTATATATTATTTATCTTTTCAGATTAAAGAATAATGGATACAGATTTGTATGATGAGTTTGGTAACTACATTGGTCCTGAGCTTGACAGTGATGATGGTGATGACGAAGATGATGACAATGACGAACCAGACTTTGTGGACAAAGATGTAATCCAGTTACCTTATTGATTGATAATTACATAGCTACATGTAACTTACAGTTTGATAAATCTTGGGAAAGATTTTCTTGTGCACTACTATAAATTGTTTTGATTGAACGAGATAGTCAGTTTTACATAAAACAGAAGTGTGAAGTCAGAAAACTTCCTAAATCATGCACATGGCACCAGGGATATCAAACTTTAGTTACATGTGTTCTCAGTGATCAATCAAAAATCAATACTTGTAAACAGCATCATATATGAGAATTCGTTAAATTCTTTCAGCCTTCAGTCAGTTTATTTCAAAATGTTTAGGGAAGCAGGATGTTGATCAAGCAGTAGCATGTCCACCTGTGAAGCAAACATCAGATAGATCCTTCTCATTATACTCATTTGCAGTTAGACTATTTTCTGTTCCAACCAGTAGTCCACGACTGGTTCATCACAGACCATGGTATATGCTGTCCTGTCTATCTGAGGGAAAGTGCATATAAAAGAGCCCTTGCATGCTCATCAGAAAGAGTAGCCTATGTCAGTAGAAATGTCAGAATAACTTCATGTTTGACATCCAATAGTTGATGATAAGATAAAATAAATGTGCTCTAAAGGCGTTGTTAAATAAAACAAACTTTACCTTTTTTCAAAATGTTTAGTGTAGATATTTGTTAATCTTTATTTCTTTGAGGGCCATCTGTTACTGTTGCTAGTTTTAAAAAAAATAGGCCTCAAAAACTGTAATAATATTGATACATGTATTATCCTGTTTGGGAAAGTGCATTTATAAATGACCCCTTGCTGCTAATTGAAAACAGTATCCTAATTGTTGCTTCTTTTTTTTTCCCACTGACCAAAAGTGAAAACTGTTCTAGAGTAAACAAAATATTTTTCATTAAAAAAACGTTTCTCATGAAAATAACTCCAGCAAATAATTGTTTATTGTTCAGTTATAACTTATATACAAGGAATAGAAAATTACAGTAAATCATGAAATTCTTACGTCTTGATGTTAATGCTTCCTAACAGGAATGTATAATTATACACTAAAATGCATATTTTTTATATTGTATTACATTTTATATACATATATATATGGGTGATATGGAAATGCATAAGTTAATTATTGCATCTTTGTAGTTGTCAGTATTATTAATTAATTTCTTTATTTACATTTGTAATAAATTATTTACTATTTATTTAGGAGGATGAGGACATGGATCAGGATGATGCTGATGAACAGCCAGAAATGGCGGTTGTCCTACACGAGGACAAAAAATACTACCCCACAGCAGAAGAAGTGTATGGACCAGATGTTGAGGTACTATTTTTCTTTTATGAACAATATAAATTGTTATTCAATCTTTAAACATATGGTAAATACAGTACAATACATAAATTGCATTTTCTATTAGAAACAAGCACTTTTATTGATATATCATATTTTTCTTAATGATAAGATAATTTGTTTTTTTAATTATGCTCTTTTATTTTTCATTTAAAAATTATTTCACCAATTTATTTTGATATTTTATTAAAGCAAAAGTTGTAAATAAAAAATGTAAAAGTGATTTGTTTCAGTATTTGAGCACATTTAAGTAATATTTTCAGCATAGAAACAAAATATTTTCAAGAAGCAAAACCAGTTTGATCAATATTTTTTATGTTGATGAATTCATATCATATTGATGTACCAATTTCATATAAAATAATTTAGACTGACATTTTAAACAAAATACTTTGTGTTTTTAAATATTATTTTCATCTTCTCAGGTTAATAAGCTATCACTGAAGTTATTCCAATCCCATAAATTTCTATGGACTTATTTCTAATTAGGATTATTGCAGATAGAAATATCTTCGATGAAAGAATGATGTTTAGAAAGGTGATAGTTATATGTCATTTAATTCTTTTAAACTGATGTTGTCAATTAAAACTACAAAAGTGAAACACTTATATTTTATTTTTCAGACTATAGTGCAAGAAGAAGACACTCAACCATTAACAGGTGTGTAACTGAAATGTATATTAGGTTATGTTTTGATATTCTTGGAGAACGGTACTCCAAGAAGGGATGTTCTATTAGTTACAAGAACTGTATAGTAATGTCTCAAAGCTAGCTCTGGCTTAATCTGACAAACTGTCTATTAAACTTTCTCTCTTGAGCACTCACCTGTATTAAGAAAGGAATGATTTGGTCAAACACACAGTATTTGATACACATCAAGTAAAACATTTTTGAAGCAAGTCGGGTAAAATAAAATTTATTATGTCTTATTTTGACTTACAGACGATCGTAAACTGATTACATTTCTAGACATCTGATGCATGTAATATGCTTCATTAGCATGAGCCAAAAAATAAAAAATTCTATATCTTATTTGACAAAATATATGTATTCACAACTCTGAAATCTTTCCTTATTTATTCTGCTGCAAATATTAATTTTAAAATGGATGGTGAAATAAAAAAAATAAAAACTGACCAATATCGAATATTTTGTATTCCCTTTTTGCAAAAATACACATGGCAGATTGATAATCCAAATAAAATGTTTAAAAGGCTGGCTGATTAATAGTTTTTCATGTTATTAGTTATACTGTAATAACTTGTAACATTTATTTGTAATATTTTTTAGTTTTGTTTAATGATACAAATAGAACACATTTATTTGTAATATGGTCTCTCATTGCTAATGTTATTCTATTTACAGAACCAATTATAGCTCCAGTGAAAAAGAAGAAGTTTTCCATGGCAGAACAAGAACTTCCAGATACGACATACAACATGGAGTAAGTTGATTTTTCTGCATGTCACAAATTGATTTTGTTTGAATGCATTGTAATTGATATTTGTGTCTTTGAAATGTCAAACATTGTCCACTCTTGAAAGGATTTTATTGCATGTCTGCTTATAATCAAAATATTTTTGAATGTATTTAAAGAAATGAACTGGAAAGAAAGGCATATTTAAAGCCATCTCAGCACATTGTAATATTTATTAATCAACAGTTTAACAACATACATTGTGAGTTTTCTTATTTTTCAGATTTCTCGCAGATCTGATGGACACACCTGAGTTAATTCGAAATGTTGTACTCTGTGGCCACTTGCATCATGGGAAGGTTTGTAATGGCAGGATTTTTAATAGTTAAAATGGATTAATTATGATATTACTTGTCTCTGTTAAGTCTATTTTAAGTCTCATAAAAAATTGCTACATTATGTGGAAGCATTATCATGTTTGCTTATTTCACATTATTACATTATGTTTGTCGGGAATCATCACAAAGCAGCTACACAAGTCTGTGACTCATGATTTTATTATAGAACTGAGGAGGCCATTTTAAAACTTTTTGTCCTCTAACTTTAGGCTAATAAATGACGTATTTTCACTTCAAAATTTTCAAATGTTGATTTTCCACAACTTCACCTAAATAGTAGGCCCAAATTTTTTTTTGTAACCAGCTGGACATCAACTTTTGGAAAATATTCACCATTCAACAAAATTAATTTTAAATGCAAATGTTTGACTGGGCATATTGAACTTTGAATTAATGATTATTTTATTTTAATTATGAAAAATATGTAAATTCTTCTTTTTCAGACATCCTTTGTGGATTGTTTGCTTGAACAGACTCACCCAGATATGCAGAGTCGAGAAGACAAAGACGTACGTTCAGTTTCTTTTCATTTTCTTATTTTCATATACAAAAGTCAACAAAGAAAGTAAATGATGTAATCCTCTGTGATTATTTTCATCATTGCCTGTATATATTTCATATACCTCAACTTGTCATGAATAATTAAAATTAAATTGAGTTTGAATCTGTGTCTAAATTTTGGACTTCTCAAAATTTAATTGGACTCCCAGTTTTAAAATGTATCTGTAGGTATCAGATATATGTTATATGTCAAAATATAGTTTGGTATTGGACTTAAGTTTTGTTTAATAAATGCTGCAACATTATAGTACATTTTATTCATACAGTTATAAATGAACCTAACTGTTTTAAATTTTACCACGCTATCTCTGCAAGTCTCTATAATGTTTAATAGTTCTTAATAAAAGATGTATAGCAAAAACTTCATTTTTATATGCAGAATTGTATTTAAAATTTGTTTTATTTTGATGAATATTACATATTATTTTATTTTTAGATGCGATACACAGACACACTTTTCACAGAACAAGAAGTAAGTAAGAGTTTGTTTCATCATGTGACATTCTATATTACACGGAGCGGGATGTAGCTCAAATGGTAGAGTGTCTGCCTGTGAACCGGTCGGTCGCGGGATCGATCCTTCTCAGTGGACCCATTTGCAGTTTTGGCTATTTTCTGTTCCTGCCAGTGGTCCACAACTGGTTCATCAAAGGCCGTGGTATTTGCTGCCCTATCTGTAGGACGGTGCATATAAGAGACCCCTTGCTGCTTATCGGAAAGAGTAGCCGACTGGCGGCAGCGGATTTCCTCTAAATACATATGTCAGAATGACCATATGATTGATGTCCAATAACCGATGATAAAATATAAATCAATGTGT
>JAULBS010084320.1:0-18532 GCA_032355785.1 Symmetromphalus regularis | reverse complement strand
TATAGATAGATAGATATATAGATATATATATAGATATAGATATAGATACAGATATTTAAATCAGTGACAAAATTGTATTTATACATATATATATTTGATTGACCACTTTCTAAAGGCTCTGTATAGTAAAGGGGCGGGATCTTTTTCGATTCAGTTTACTCCCATTCAAACCCGTGCCCAATAACTGGTATATCAAAGGTTGTGGTATGTGCTGTCTTGTTTGTGGGAAAGTGCATATAAACGATCCCTTGCTGTTAATGGAAAACGTTATTTGGATTCTTTGAAGACGACTTGTCAAAATTACTAAATATTTCACCTCCAACAGCCAATAATAAATAAATGTGTGTGCTTTGCTGGGTTCGTTAAACAAAAAATGTGTTAAAATTGTTCTTCAATGGTTGTCTTGTCTTATTTTGATCAGGCCACGCAGATGGTTGAGAAGCGTGGGAAGGACAAGGTGGAGGACGAGGAGAAACGGCGTCAGGAAGAAGAACAGACCCAGCAGGCGCCACCTGCTAATAACAAGAAGAAGAAATGATAACGGCTCCCTTAAGTTATAATATATATTAGAGTCTCGCATAGTCATTACATTATACACAGCAAAAATAGCGCCGTACGTTTTACGTACGTGAAACATGTTTAACGTAAGATCATGAACGTATTTTTTTATGTAAATAGGCGGACGCACGTTTCAAACGTACGTTAAACATAAGTTAAAAGGATGTTTTATCATGTAAATGTTAAACATACGTTAATGGCATACACAATGACAAGGAAAGGGTTTCCTGTAGATATTTATAAGTTTTACTGTTGCTAGTGACACCATCTTGATTTTTCAAAATATCCTTTATACATTTCTGGATCAAGCATACCTAAAATCATACAAAGGCCACTTTTTTAATTACTTTAGACGACTGTTTTATCATTGCTAAAGACATCTTGTTGATTACTAGGGAAAGAAACACCATAAATACTCATAATGTTAAACGAACATTAAACATCCGTTTTGTTAAAGATATGTTCGTAAATTCATATGTGAAACATATGTTCGAAAATTCATATGTGAAACATGTGGCTCTTTTTGCTGTGTACACTAAAAACAAAGTGATGCACCACCTTATTTTTTCTGGATATCAGGCAAAGTAAAAAATAAAATTTTATTAGTAGAATGTATGATGAATAATACTAAATAGCAGTGATCTACAGCCGATACAAACAAACGCTGGTCTATAACATGGACAGTATGAAAACGCCCTTTTAATAACATAATAGTAAGAGTGTCTTATTGGTCATTTTATCTCAGGGTGTGTTTAACTTCTTTCCTTGTGCACGGATACATGAAAGATGTCAAGAGAGTCGCTGTTTAATATTATGTGTATGATCCATGCTTTCGAATTACTGACGCCAGAATCAATCTTATATCTAAAAACAAAGAAAAAATCGCTGGGGGTGGGAGTAAATCATTACTGACGCTAGTCATCCGGGCCAGTAGATATTTGTTTTCAATCTTGTATTACGAATTTGTATTATTTTGAGTTACACGTTACATTTGTAATTCGCGTTATGTACCAACCCAGTCTTAAAATTAAAATGGAGGACTAGTGATTTTTCGTTGGGATGAGTAACTTTTTAAGGCTACTAGTTCCTCAGGCTAGTGAAAATAATTTCTCAATTTCTACCCCTGCAAAGTGAATCCTCTAGCGTAGCTAGCATCAGGCTGACGAGGCGCTTCCTTCGTCTGGAATTTCCGCAGATTTGTTTAAATTTTTTCCCCCATACTGATATTTATTATCTACATGCAGCTCTCCCTCCCAGCGTCTGGGTTTGCCTCGGCGTTTTTCCCTCTCTGGCTACGCCCCAACAATCTTACACTGTGGAAAAATATTATAAATGGTTTAATACACATTGAACTCTTGTAGATTTAGGATATAGATCAGTTTTGAGCTAATGACCGAACACATATTTCCGCTTAATTGGAAAATTGGTGGTGCTTTACATTTAAATGTATGTATGTTTTTATATTCAATCCAATTACTCTACATGTATGTGTACCAAGATGAACGTTTTTTATTTAAAAATTGAGAGCGGACCGGTGTTAAAATAATCAGTTTTCCATCAAATTTCATCGAATTAAAACATTTTGTATTTTCCTATTATAGAAAACTTATCAAACATCAAGAAGTCGTCAGTTCGTCTTAACAAAAATAATAAATACATTCTCATTTATATTCCACATGTTTAAAAAAAAGTCATTTAAAAAGAAAAGAGAAAAAGGAACAAAACAAAACATAAATATTATCAATATTTAATTATTAAAACACGATAAAATGTTAATATAGTTAGTATACCAGCGGGAAAATGTAACTGCATTGCTAAAAATGTTTGTTTTTTAAATTACTTTTATGACGTGAAGCAAGAAATCGTTGAATAATTATTTATTGGAAATTTCTTAACAAAATTGTTTTCATTTAAAAGTTACATCATCAGTTATTTCATCAGTAGAGGGAATAAAAACATGGAGTGAACATATTAAGCAATATACAGTTACTTTTTTTTTCAGCTGGTATATTTCGGTATACATAAAATGCTATTTCATACGATACTAATGAACAAAACCGTATGATCATGTTAAAAAGAGTAATAAAGATACGGCTTAAGTTGGCGATTTGTTAACCATGTTACTGTGCGCTACCTTAATCCATTTGGGTTAATAATAATGCCACTTTTAAAAACTTCTAATTGCTTAATATAGACAGCCATTTGAACAGATTTTACCATATAATTTCATAATCTTGAGACCATCATCCGTTTTAAATTTAAATGATATTTTCCACGTTATTATATGCACAAGTCACGCTATTCAAAACACGAATTTATGCTATAATCATTAAATAGTCAGATAAGAATTGAAGAAGCATTTTACAAAACTCGCTATGTCCATGTAAAATTTGGTTAAATACAGATAAACAAATTGCATGTTGATTGATGTATCGTGTAAGATTCAGATAAACTGTTTACTGTTATACCAAAATGGATTAGCTCCCTTTATAAAAATGAATTAACTCCCTTTAGACGTTTTGCTTACTCTCAATGGTTAGTTCAGATTTAATAGTTTGCTATATCAAATATGCTATTTATTGCTTAACTTTATTTATTTTGGATGTAAAGCACTTTTTCAGTTACTAGTATATAGTAATGGTTCCCTTAAGCAAAATTTATTTTCTTATGACGTAAAGCAAGAAATCGCCGAGGATTTGTTTATTGGAGATTTCTTAACAAATTTGTTTTCATTTAAAAGTTACATCGTCAGTTATTTCATCAGTAGAGAAAATGAAAACATGGGGTGAACATATTAAGCAATGTACAGTTATTTCTTTTCCGCTGGTATATTTCGGTGTATATAAAATCCTATTTCATACGATACTAATAAATTTGAACCCCTTCCAAAGTCAAAAATCTGTAAAATATTAATGACCCCTTTGTAAAATTTCTGTAGTTGCATCTGAATTTCATACTTTGTTTTTTGTTTCCTTGGATTGAAAGAAAACCCATTCCTTCTGTTCTAGCATTTCCAAAATGTTTGAATAAGTCTATTCTAATTTTAAAGAATTCATTATTCTCCTGCTACAAATTGTAGTTTAGCTAAAATAAGTGAGACAGCATAAATAAGTAACGAAAAGTTTGTACTGTCTGACGCTATTTTCTCACATTAGTAACATTAGTTAATTACCAAATCAATTTTATACCTTTTCTTTGATTTCTGCTCATAATTATGTCAGTATTTGTAACTGGATGGGAAAATAATTATATTCTTGAATATACAAAATAATGTAAATTTGTTTAATATACATGTAATTGTGTATTCGTTGTTTATATGTATATGTATTCATATATTTATTAGCAGAACTGTGATATATTATGTAACATTGTTATTTGTAGATGCACATGTCAAATATTTAATAATGATGTTACGTTTTACAAATATATCTTATAATACTTTTTTCTATAGGGCATTTCATGTCATTGTCCACATTTCACTTTTTTGTATTTTGTAAAACGTTTATAATTTATATAAGAAATTTTAGACAACGTGTTTTTTTATTTTTTATTGTTATTATTATTATTATTTTATCTCATTGTTTTAAACTAATAAATTGATTCTATTATATTTATTCGTATTATTTTAAATCGTTTAAAATACACGATTATTTCAACTAGACGTTTTAAAAGCACCTTTATGTTCATGTAAATAACATACAAAAATATATAAATTGTTATATATAAAAACAAACGTGAATTAAAATACATGTGTATTGCTTATTTCTGAAAATGTTGAAAGGATGTAGAAAAGAAATATAGAAAATCACGAGGATTTTGTCACTACATGTATATCATTTTAAACAATTCTAAGACCCCCCACCCTTACGTCGCTTCAAGACATAAATATCAAAAGGAACAGTATGTTAAAATCGTCTACTATTTATAATAACTGTATAATCGCTCTATGAAGAAAAACAAGATTAAAAAAAACTACATTTTTTCTGGCAGTTTCATATTTTACTTCTGTGAGTTACGGTTAATTACTTAAATAGTTATAATATATCATTTTAACGTATTGTAAAGTAAAGTTTGTTTTATTTAACGACGCCTCTAGAGCACATTGATTTTTATGTTATCATCGGCTATTGGACTTTAATCATATGGTCATTCTGACATATGTTTAGATGAAACCTGCTGCCGCCACATAGGCTACTCTTTCCGATAAGCAGCAAGGGGTATTTTATATGTACCGTTCCATAGACAGGACAGAACATACCACGGCCTTTGATAAACCAGTTGTGAACCACTGGTTGGAACGGGAAATAGCCATAACTGCTAATAGGTCCACTGAGAAGGATCGATCCGACGACCAATCGGTTCACAGACGAACACACTAGCATTTAAGCTACATCCCGCACCCCTTTAACGTATTGTTTGCATAGTTAGTTTTTTTTTCAATGAAGAGATATATCATGTCAGACATTTGAAACCAATATTATGTAAAGATAAATGAAACAATCAGACGTTTGCATAAGACATCTTGGAAGACCGTAAAACTAAATCATTGTTTTACAGTTACGGTCTCCAGTTTCCCCGCAGTAATATGCCAAAAATTTATATTTTTTTGCAAGCAATTATAATATTAGTACTTTCAAATTATTGATGAGCTTCATGTATAACGTCATGCGTGTAATCAAAGTAAATAGAAACATCAATTCATTGCAATGTTTTGTACGACACATAATAAACATTTCTGCAAAAATAAATAAAATCAATTTTGTATTATTGCATTTGTCATTTGTATAATTATTAGAGTACGTCGTGTAATACTGATCATTCGTTGTTTTTATAAAAGTACGAATAAATATTTCTGAGGAAAATAAATCATTTGTTATTTGTATTTGGGTTAGATCTAGCACAGTTGGAAGAGCGTCCTTTTGAGGTGCTTTCATCTCAGGATCGACCCCCTGGGTGGAGTTATTCTCTGGCTGTTTTTCTTCCCGTTACAGCAGTGCTCCGTGATATGTTCTGTCCTGTCTCTGGGAAAGTGTTGGGGGAAAAAATCGCTTTCTGGAAGTGGGGTGACGTGGTCGAGGTATGCTAATGTTGTTGTTGTTGTTTTTGTTGTTTTTTTTGAAGATCCATGGTTTTTTAAATGCCTTTCTCAGAATTTTGGCATCACTTTGGAGCAAAATTAACACCTTAGTTTTCATTGATATAAAGAGAAAAGCTAGAAAAGATTATTATTTAGGTGTTTTAATTCCAATTTCTGGAAGCAAAAAGTGAGAGAATAATTATATAGGCACCTCTCAATTCCAAAAAGTGGGGATGTGCCACAATTGTCCTTGGATTGGGAAAGTGCAAGATATATTTTTGCAAATAGAAAAATGTAATGGGTTTCCTCTGATGACAAAGTGTGAAAATTAACAAAATCAAATGTTTGAATTCAACAGCCGATGATTAATTAATAAATCAATGTTCTCAAGTGGTTGTTAAAAAAATACAAAAATAGTCAGCCTCGATGGTCCAGCGGTTGAAGGTCGGACTCTCAAGCTGGCGACAGTGGTTCAAAACCCGTTGGACGCTGGCTCGCACTTGATTATGTGTCAAAATAACCAAATGTTTCACATCCAATAGCTGATAATAAATCAATGTGCTCTAGTGTAGTTAAAATAATAATAATAAATAACACCTGTTATTTGTATAATTATTATTCACGAGTGACATGCAACTCAGGTTGAGCTACTGGCTGTGGTCAGGTTTTTTTACTGATCGATCCCAGTCATTGGCTCATTTGTAGGTGCGGATTTATGTGTAGGCGCGGGGCACACTCCTTTCTTTTCAAGAAAATAACCTACACTACTGTTAAAAACGCTATGGCTACAGTTGTTTGAACGAATGAAACGCTATCTCTCTAGAACACATTGATTTTGATATTATCTGCTATTGGATGTCAGTCATATGGTCATTCTGACATATTTATTTAGAGGAAATCCGCTGCCGCCACATAGGCGACTCTTTCCGATAAGCAGCAAGGGGTCTTTTATATTCATCATCTCACAGACAGGACTGCACATGCCACGCCTCTTGAGCTTTCCGAGACTAGAAAATAGCACGGAGTACACCAAGTGTTTTTGTATGCGATGGGAGTGGGGTGTAGAGGTCGTTTGTGTCCGTACACGCGAGTGTTAAAATTCCATATACGTAAGGATGCTATAAAGTACATATTTGTTGAACACACAGTAAAAACATATCCTCATATGTTCATCATATAAAAAGGTGAACATGTGTTTAATATACGTTGATATTATGTTAATCAACATATGTTATATAAAAGTTAAACATATATTTTATAACATACTGGTATGTTAAACATCTGTTATTCATGTGAAACCCTAGTCTATTAAACGTTGTTCTTGTTGTGTTGGGTTTATATTACACACACACACACACACACACACACACACACACACACACACACACACACACACACACACACACACAAATTACCTATAATACACGTTGTATTGTCACTGGTCACTGATTCAGTAGAGATATTACGTTTTGTCTTCTAGGATACGATATTTATTATTTATCATAAACGAATTGATTTCATATTTTGAACACAGTGTGTGGATAAAGTCCAATTTAAATAATGCATGTCAGGTATTGACTGAAATTCAATAACGTCATCATGACATTTAATTCAGTAAAGTCATCATGAACCTTTTTTCTTTTTTTTTAATATGTTCTACGAAAACAATGTTTTAGACTTGGTGCATGATGGAATGACTAGGCATAAATATAAAAAAATATATGAGTTTTTGAAATATGATATTTTTTTATGGGATAACGAAATATCTTTTCACATATCTATTTTTAAAATTAGTTACATGTACAATGTATTCGTGTTGCACTTAATATCTTTAATGTTTTCTGAAGTATGGTACACCTTTCTTAATAAAAGTATTCTTATTGTATACTTTAGTTACGAAAGTGAAACTGATTTATCAGCTTGTTTGTGACATCTTCTATAAATTGTAGATAAAATTAGTACGAATGCTACTAATAAAAAGGTTTTGTGAATATGACGTTGACAGAAAGTCGAAAGTTAAACAAGATTTCATGATTTTAGTCATCCTCACAACGTCAGGGGTCACAAGAGTGTGTGGGACCCCTGACAAAAGTAGTTAATAAAAACCCGGGCTGCTTACTGTGCCATCTAAATGGGGAAAAAAATTGGTGATATCATGCTTAAAAATATTATCCAATCAGATCGTTCGTTTTATAAGCCAAATCGGCAATTGTCATGTTATTGTGGAAAATTCGCCAACACTTCGTGTAGTTGCTTTTTCACAGTGAAACTATCACTGAATATAAAGCGCCTGTCCTTCTTTAGTAACAATTCCTTACAAAGAAGGCAATTGTCATTATTTTGTATTTTTGTATTACCTTTGAAACTGATGTTTCTGATAACCGCTTTATTTCCGTTCGTTTTTTTCCATTCATGATTCATTATTTACATCGATAAGGTGAAGGCCGATGCACTGAAAGCCGAATTATGATCTTCTCGTGATGCAAAGCATCCAATCAAAGACAGTTTTCTCGGCACGGGTTTTTATGAACTATATTTATCAGTGGTTCCACAGATTTGTGTGACTCCTGAAGTTGTGAGGATGGATTTTAGTTTCGCGAGTTCAATAATGTTATAAGCTTGACAATAAAACCCACTGTTGTGTTTGAATGAGGTATGTATTGGGTATGTTCTAAAGTTAGCATAGAAGAAGCTGATTAAGGAGAAGTAGAAGAAGAAGAAAAAGAAGATTGGTGGAATAAAATATGAATAAATAATAATAACAAATATATCAGAAACTGATATGTATAAAGGTAGGACATCATTATTATTATTACACAGATATGCTGTACATATAGAGTTCAGGTTGGAAATATGTCCTCTTCTTTCGTGGTTATACTCAGATTGAGTGCGGACCTAAGACTACTACTTGTATAATGTTTTTATCATTGGTAACCATACCATGACTCCCCAATAGCCAATATTTAGGACATCAGTATTATTATTATTACACAGATATGCTGTACATATAAAGTTCAGGTTGGAAATATGTCCTCTTCTTTCGTGGTTATACTCAGAGTGAGTTCTGATGTAAGACTACTACTTGTATTTAGTTTGTATCATTGGTAACCATACCATGACCCCCAATAGCCATTATTTATTTTTTGTGCTGGGGGTCGTTAAAGAAGCATACTATCGGTGTATTTATAATTGGGTAACGTCACTGTTAACGGCATCCAGAACATTTGTAGTTAAGAGATAAAACGTTCGCCTGAATTGCGATCGGTTGTGTTGTTTATTCAAAACTAATGTGGTATGGTTAGGAAAAGCGCTACCAGATGGATGGGGCAAGATAACGCAAACTAGTGGATGTGTAATTCAAAGCTATCCATGGTGGTTTCATGTATGTTTAGAGAATCGCAAGGAACGATGGTTTTACGTCTCATCGAGGCATTAAATACAAGCTTCAGTTTCACAAAAGTCTTCTCTTCAAAGTCTAGTCTATATCCTGGCATACAGTTCAGTAGCGGAGCCAGATGGGGGTTCAAGGGGTCCTGATCCCCGTTATTCTAGATTCTATTAAAACATCAAATTTGGACCCTTCCTCTTTCAGAAATCCTGCATCCGCGACTGCAGTTTCATGGTAATGAGTTTCAGTGGTCCGGTGATAGAACATCGGACTCATAAGCTGAGGACAGTGGTTCAAAACCCATAAGAGGCTGGCTCAAACCTTAGAGAAAGTGTCAAAAATTATCATATATCTGACATCCAATAGCCGATGGTTGATAAATCAATGTGCTCTAGCGGTGTCGTTAAAGAAAACAAATAAAACAATCTCATGTCTCGTGACACATAGTTATTGCTAGAAATAGTGCCATGTTCCAGTTACTTTATGATATTTATTATATATATTTTATATTATGAATATCTCCTACTTATTTTGAACGGTATAGTATCACTTCTTATTATTGGTTCTAGCGCTTCATATCTAGTCTAAACTTATTCTAAACATGTTCAGTTATTCCCCCAAAAAAGATTAATTATTTTTTTTAAATTAAAATTCACATAAATATGTTATTTATTCAACGTTGAATTATTCACCGGCCAATTCTGATGTTCGGAAACGGAAGCAACCCCCACAATATGAATTTCGTTCCAACGCCCCTTCATTCTCATTATAAAATAATGTTCAAATACATTTCATTATCGCAATTTTTTTAACAGACTTTTTTTAAATATACCTTCATAATGAAAATACATGTTTGCAATTTAAACGCTACATCCCCTGAGTAAATAGCATGGACGTCACTACCAGTCTATTCTTCACTATAGCCTCGGGCGTCATGCTTAAAGCGTCTCATTTCCAATGATTAGGGAATTCTTTTGTCCGGTGATGGTAGATTTTTAAATAGTTAATATATCTAGAGAAATTAATGCGTATGGCGTTGTTGTTAGGGGGCGTGGTTTCCTTAGGTTTGCTTCGTCAATGACGTCATAACTGTTTCATCAGATTTCGCGCTTATACATACATGTAATTTAATTTGTGCACTTTTGAAATGTCTAAAGACTTCAAGGAAATGTTATTTTAAACGACACTGACAGGATTTGCCTAAATTATCTAATCTGGGACACAGCCCAACAAATGTATCATTTTGGACGATTTGACAGTGGCAAAGTTAATTTTTGTTGGTCATTTTGTTTGAAACACGTGCTTTAACTTTTAATGAAAATCAACAGTTCTGTGTAAAACTGACTCAATATAGCTTGTGTATATTACAGAAATCAGGCTTAATTAAACATAAAACAAAAAAGTGTAATGTTTGTTTTATTTAACGACACCTCTAGACAACACTGATTTTTATGATCGCCTATTGGAAGTCAATCATATGGTCATTCTGACACTTCTTTAGAGGAAACCCGCTGCCACCACATAGGCTACTCTTTCCGATAAGCAGCCAGGTGTCTTTTATATGCACTTAACCACAGACAGGACAGCACATACCAAGCCCTTTAATAAATAATTTGTGGACCACTGGCTGGAACGGAAAATAGCCCAAACTGCAAATGGGTCTTCATAGATGGACACGCTACTATTTGAGCTACACCCGGCTCCCTAATATAACCCACAATATGAAAACCTATATAGTTTCTTTAATGTTCGGTTCAGATTAATTGTTATTGGGTATTTTGACTGACAGAACAGAATAATTATTTCCATGTCTGCAGCCTAACGCAAACGTTCATAAATATCGGTAAACTTGATACAATATAATCGGTAATTTAGAACTGGTAGGGTGCGGGATCTAACTGAAAAGGTAGTGTGACTGCCTGTGAACTGGTCGGTCGTCGGATCAATCCTTCTCAGTGAACCCATTTGCAGTTTGGGCTATTTTCCGTTCCGACCAGTGGTCCACAACTGGTTTATCAAAGGCGGTGGTATGTTCTGTCCTGTCGGTGGGACGGTGCATATAAAATATTTCTTGCTGCTTATGGGAAGGAGTAGTCTAAGTGGCGGCTGCGGGTTTTCTCTAAAGACATATGTCAGAATGACCATATGTATGACGTCCAATAGCCGATGATCAGATACAAATCAATGTGCTCTAGGGGCGACGTTAAATAAAACAAACTTTACTTTAATGGTGATTATGGTACAAAGTAAAGTTTATATATAAATCAATGTGTTGTTTGTGGTATGACTGGGTACATAATAAAACTATTTTTACAGTTGGATGTGCTATTGACGGAGTCACTAAGTACAGACAGAGTTATATTTATCAAGGTCTATGCTAGAAACCTACCAATGGCGTCACTGAGTACAAAGATACATGTATATGTGCCAGTCAGGGCCGGATTTATAAGGGGGCAAAGATATTAAAATGACTCGGGTCCCCGTGCCAGAGGGGTCCCCCAGGCGAAGGACTTCCTTTATAAAACAATGCAATAATTATAAAATTAGTTCTGTTCATTCATTTTAGTTCATATATTTTTATTTGTCATGAAATTTAATTTCTATGTTGAGGGCCTCCCTAACCTGAAGTGTCCCCGGCCACAAGGTATAAAAATCCGGCCCTGGTGGCAGTTATAGATCATTCATTACTGACTATAAAACTGATGTACCTGTTCTCATTCTGATGTATAAAACTGATGTACCTGTACTCATTCTGATGTATAAAACTGATGTACCTGTACTCATTCTGATGTATAAAACTGATGTACCTTTGCTCATTCTGATGTATAAAACTGATGTACCTGAAATCATTCTGATGTACCTGTACTCATTCTGATGCATAAAACTGATGTACCTGTACTCATTCTGATGTATAACACTGATGTACCTGTACTCATTCTGATGTACCTGTACTCATTCTGATGTATAAAACGGATATACCTGTACTCATTCTGATGTATAAAACGGATGTACCAGTACTCATTCTGATGTATAAAACTGATGTACCAGTACTCATTCTGATGCATAAAGCTGATGTACCTGTACTCATTCTGATGTATAAAACGGATGTACCTGTACTCATTCTGGTGCATCACAAAATGTTATCTTTCATTCACTATCTCGCTCAGACAAGGGCTTACTCATATAGTTTACTAGTATCACAATCAGTCTAATGTTTTAATAGTAGGGGTGCAACGATACGGTCAAAACCGTATAGCGATATATTGCGATGTGATAAAAGTCATATTTTAATACTATCATACTAATTACTAAACATATCTCAGGCAGGCAGAGCTGTACCAATTTCTGACGAAAAAAGAGAATATATAAAGTAGATTTATATGTTTTAATTAAGTTTAACTTTTATTTTTATAACAAACTGTCATAGTTATAGGTTTGATAAGAATTAGATGGATACTCATTAGGTAGATATATCGCGATGCACGAAACCATATCGCGGTATGTATTGCGCTCGGCAAGTATTGCAATATACCGGTATATCGTTGCACCCCTATTTAATAGTGTACCTAAACTATCACAATGACGATGTCATCTGACGCAGCACATGTCTAGTTACAAAGTTTAACATTCACCTCCAGGATGTAATCAGAATTCAAGATGGCCGCTAGCGATTCGCAGACGCTCCCAGCGTACGTCAATAAGCACTTTTACACCTTTGTAGTGAAGAACTGGCGCGTTTACTGTAACCGTTAACCCCCATTAACTACTTTTTCTTCCAGCCGACGTCTCGATCCATCTACAATCAAATCACGTATGATGTAGGTTGCCATGTCACAAATACTCATTGCCGTCAGTGGGTCGTCGTTAGATTGATATAGATATGAAACCATCCTAGTTTAGAAAGAAACGTCTGCGTTTTTTTTTTAGCTTGCCCAATAGATCGTTTATCTTGAAGATGCTATCTCAAAGATGAATTGTTGGTTTCTTTTGGTGCAGAATTATAAATGCTTGTGCTTTTCTTTAGTAACTTCCTTGATACATGGTTTGTGCTGAAGTGCAGAAGATCCTATCAGAATTATAAATACTTGTGCTTCTCTTTAGTAACTTCCTTAATATATGGTTTATGCTGAAATGCAGACGTTGTTGAAAGGCTAAGCGGTTTTGTTTTTCATTATGAACAGACACAGTCTTGCTAATGTGGATATCGGCTCTCGTCTGCTAGGCGGAGGAAGAAGAGGGTCGAATCTGTCCACCCTCGGCATCACCTCGGTGTCAGATGCCGCTAACAAACACGAACAACTCGAAAGGTAATATTCATTTACACTATACTACTCACAAAAAGGCGAAAATCATTTCCTGAAATTGTGGGGGACGGAACACCCCTCTCGTCCAAAAAAGAGGGGCGGACGGACCATCCCTCAGTCCAAAAAAAAAGTGGGGTTACAGACCATCCACATGTCCAAAAAGTTAAGAGTATGTGTCCTCCGGGATTTACGCCCACGGAACCAAAAGAATTTAAGAATCCCAAAAAAATATTTTGATCATTTTTGTAAGTATGTCTTTTCAAGCCAGATAGGGTTAGAGTATCTTCCTTTGTGTTGTCATTTGGACTATACACATCACGTTATTATGGGAGATGGTTAGAATATCCTCCTTTGTGTTGTCATTTGGACTATATGCATCACGTTATTATGGGAGATGGTTGGAATATCCTCCTTTGTGTTGTCATTTAGACTGTACACATCACGTTATTATGGGACAGGGTTAGAATATCCTCCTTTGTGTTGTCATTTGGACTATACACATCACGTTATTATGGGACAGGGTTAGAATATCTTCCTTTGTGTTGTCATTTGGACTATACACATCACGTTATTATGGGAGATGCAATAACTGCACTTATCTTAAGAAACTTTTTGTTAACCCATATTTCCTTTTCGTGAATTTGAAGCAAGAACTAAAGTCAGACTAAACTGACTACCTGCCTCGAAACACCCATTGTGACACTTCATACACCATTTGAACGTGTTTTGGATGAATGCCATTCCATGTGTTTCAATTTTAGCAATAAAAGGAATGAGCGTTTTTCTTTCATCAACACTTTAAATTAAACTCGTTATCTTATATTTTTAAGCAAAAATATTTTTGACTCTTAACTTCTTTTGAGTATAAATAAATCTGAAATGTTAAACACGATATCTAGTTTAAACTGTTATCTCTGCATAAGTTTAGGTTGGTTGAACGGGACGCATGTTATAATCATGAATTGTAATCAAATCTACAGAATCATTATGGTATTGAATATCTGTACAAAACAATTGAAAAGCATTTCTACAAATTGATAATGCTAAATCACTTGGAAATCTATTCATGGCTGAAAGTCAAGAAAGAAATTATCACAAAGCAAAACATGTAACTGGCATCCATCTCAGGGGGCATCCAGTCAAAGATGGAAATTAAAATTAGGCCCTATACTTGAGTCTTGATGGCATACAATCAGGGAATTGCTGGGGTATAGCAGGAGAGGGAAAAACGTCGAGGTACACCCAGAAGCTGGGAGCTTGAACCATGTGGATAATAAATATCAGCATTATGAGAATGTTTTTTTTTTAATCTGCGGAAATTCCAGACGAGGCAGGCTACGCTAGAGTTGGCCCCGGGCATCACCAACATGGGCGTAAATCCCGGGGAGGGAAGGGGGGGGACGCGTTCCCCCTCTTTTTGACGGGGTGACGCCTATATAATTACCCCCCCCACACTTTTTGCTTAGAAAAACTGAAAATTTCAGTGAAATTGAAATTTTAATGCCTAAATAATAATCTTTACCAGTATTTCTCTTTATTGTATCAATGTAACACTTTAAACCATGTCGTCTTAGCGCAAATATACCGAATTACACAAGTGGTCTATAATGGTGGGGGGATGGGAGGGGGCAGTGGGAAGGTCCGTCGCCCCCACTTTTTGGACAAGGGTATGTTCCGTCACCCCCCCACTTTCAGGAATGGATTTTTGCCCTTTCCATCAACATACAGTTGGCAAAAGAGAGGTAAAAATAAATTTTGTGTTTTGGTTTGAGTTTGCTTTTTATTTGTTTGTTTTAAAATATATTACCACCGAGCACCTTACAAATAGTAAAATTAACACAATAAAATAAATTTTAAAAAATTGGTCTTGATAATTTACTTTTTTTTTTTTATCTAATGTTCACCAAAGATATTTAATTTTAGAATATCATTTTTAAGCTAACCAACTTCTTCGAATGCATCTGATTCAAAAACGTAGAACGGATTTTCAAAGAGGGGAATGGGGCGAATCTACACAAAATAAAAAATGGGGGAGGATAAGGCCCCTCTGGCTCCTACGAGCTTGATTATATCGAAGAATGGGACTACATGTAGTCTGATTTTTATTTATTTTTTTGGTATTATCATTAATAAGAGGTTTCGTTAAATAAAACAAACTTTTTGTTATTGCTATGGGAGCCTCGACGGTCCAGTGGTAGGACAACAGTAAAAAGTAAAGTTTGTTTTATTTAACGACGTCAGTCATACGTTATAAAGTTTGTTTTATTTAACGATGTCTCTAGAACACATTGATTTTTATCTTATCATCTGCTATTGGGCGTCAATCATATGGTCATTCTGACATATGTATTTAGATAAAACCCGCTACCGCCACATAGGCTACTCTTTCCGATAAGCAGCAAGGGGTCATTTATATGCACCGTCCCATAAACAGGACAGCACATACCACTTGTGGATCACTGGTTGGAACGGAAAATAGCCCAAACTGCAAATGGGTCCACTGATAAGGATCGATCCGACGACTGACCAGTTGAGCTACATCCCGCTCCGGCACGTCAACAGACTCTTAAAGCTGAAGTGGTTCAAAATCTGTTCAAGACTTGTCTCACACTTGACCACATGTCAACATTACTAACCGTGTTTGACATTCAATAGCCAATAATTAATAAACCAATTTGTTATCCCAGCGGGCACTCATAACTGATAATTATTTTTCTTAACGTCTCAGCGAGCATTATTATACATTGGTTTAACCATTAATTTTATTGGGTAGTTTTGTTCTGTTTATTCAATGAAAGTTCTCGTATTAAAAGTGATGGTAATGACATTGGCTTTGACATTGATACGCTTAACGAACTATTTTACTATAGCAGCGCAGTGAATCAGAAAACTGTCATTGTAAACATAAATTGCTACTTAAAAATACATTGTTGAAAAATAATAATAATAAATTGTGAATTTTTTATATTAAATAGTAACTATTTTTAAAGACTGATGAACACAGTCTGTGTGGTATTTCATTATTGTGTGTTTAAAAAAACGGCAGCTAAAGGATTTTAGGGAAAATCAATAGCATTTGTTTGGGATAATAAATAGAATATTAAACTTGTTACCATTATTATCAAATTTATGTCCCTCGTGAAATAAATTTCCTTTGTCACTCGGTAAAGCTCATGACAAAGAACAATTATTTCACTAGGGGATATAAATTTGATAATAAATGGCAACTCGTTTAATATCCTCTGTGTGTTCTAGTGGCGTCATTAAAATAAATATAAAAAATAAAATTTCTTTCATCAACGAGGTTTGAAAGAAAATTACTATTTTATATGAGAACTGCCACTATCTGGACCAATTTTTTTTAGTTAAAGGTGCACTTTCATAGTTACAATAAAAAAAGTTATTTGTGTTAGGGTTTTTGACAGCATTCCATTTTAAAACGGCCCGTATTATTTTGAATTATCACAGTGCTTAAGTTTGACCAGTTTTGCTTTTTACTTTTTTTGATACCAGGAGTCAGAATGTGATGTCAGCTAAGCACCAGAGTTCTTGTTTTGTAAGTTAACTTTTTCTATAATAAAATTAAACGCATACTCCCACGGACCCTTGACCTAATTAATTTCCAAACAAAGAAATAATTTTAAATATAAACATTTGATTTGTCCATAGAAATGCTTCATTCAATTACTTACATAACCACTGCATCTCGCTTATTATCAATATTTAAAAAATAATAATGAATTATGCTCATTTCTGTTGAAGGTGTGATGTATATAATTATTATTTCGAGTCACATGACAGGTATTCCCCCATTAGCCGTTATTTTAAAACTTCTGAATGTTTTTGCAGTTGCAAAAACATTTAATACCAATTTATTTTGCCCCACAAGGAGATCCGATCGTGAAATTAGAAATTTATATATGTGAAAAAAATCAATTGATGTGACAGGGAATTCCCTAAACCATGGTTCAATTACAATGTCTTGCATAATACGAAAACGAGATTTGGTATAACAAATGCATGTAAGTTTCATTCGTAATCAATATTTAGAGCACAAAGCCACTTAAATTCTGTGGGACTGTGCCTTTAACATATTAATCAAATAATCACAAATACAAAATGTATATACTATTTTAGCATCTGTTGTAGAATTCAGATTACATTGGTCAAAGAATTCCTTTGATTATTATATATTTCTAATTTTTGTTATTACTATATGATAAATGTTCTTTGATTTTACACCAGATAGTATAAGGATAGTAACATGATTTTAAATTGGCATTTCTGATAAAGGAATAATCCTGTTAACTGCATGAAATATTTGGGCAAAATGCCTATGCAATTAAGCAGATTCTACTGTAATATAATATTATATTCAGTATAATAGATAAGAAATTTGTTACTGTTCCCATGATCTTTATGCATCATTTTAGTTCTTATTTTATTTGACTACCTGGCAGATAGGTATTAGATTCTCTAACATGGTCATCAAAAAATAAAAAAAATAATAATACAAAAATAGAACAGAATAACCCTACACAAAACATTCATTCTTTTTTCTATGTATTCTGGCACTGTAGTATTGACCTGACTGGTGGATTAGGTAAAGCTGTGTGTTTGGTTAGATCTTCTAGTTAAGTGCTGACCTGGCTTAAGCACACCTCTTGAGAGAAAAGTGTTGTTTCCTTCCCTAATTGTTCAAGCCTCAATGGCATGTTTCCCATTTAATATCTCAGTACCAGTGACAAGCCAGTGAAAGAAAGAAACATTGTTTATGCATTAGTAGATTCAGAGGAGATCCAGTGGTCTGGACCGCCATTTTTTTTTTTTTTTTTTTTTTTTTTTTTTTTAAATGAGTGAAAGAACGTGAAAATTAACCATTATCCAGCACATTTGGACCACACCACACTTTCTGAAATCCTGCATCCACGCCTGTTGTGTAATAATACCACAGCATTTTGTTTATTCAACAGTTACTAATGGTAAAAAATACAGTGGTGGTTGTATTTATTTTCGTGCTTATATCCAATTAAGGTTCAAGAATGCTGTCCTGGGCACACAACTCAGGTTCCTGTGCAGTCTGTCCAGGACAGAGGTTAGTGTTAGTAGGAGATGCGAAACCTGCTGCCTTTCTATAAACAGCAAGGGATCTTTTATATGCACTATCCCACAGACAGAATAGCACATACCACGGCCTTTGTTAAA
>JAULBS010084309.1:0-18533 GCA_032355785.1 Symmetromphalus regularis | reverse complement strand
GTGTGGAAGGACATGAAAATCAACCATTTTCCCCCAGTCCTGTTCACCCAACACATTTGGACCACCCTTTTAGAAATCTTGCTTCCGCGCCTGCATTAGTGTGACGTCATTATCAATTTCAAAATAGCTAATATCAAAATACTCGGTTCGAGGCTAAAGTAAAAAAGGTTAAATAAAATGTTATGTGAATTTTGGATAAATATATAAAAAATATTAAAATGTTATTTTATTTGTGTGCTTTATTACAATTTTTTTTTTTAAATATTGTTTTGTTTTTTTAATTCATTTGAAAATAAATATTTTTAGATGATTGCTACATTATGCAACACTAACAGTGCCCCTTTAATTAATTTTATCAAATTTTAAAAATTCACAATTCAGCTTTAATGATCGATCTTACAAGCAGTCACACCTAACCGGAAACACTACCATCGACGTCACATCTAACCGGAAACACTACCATCGAAATTAATTAATTAATTAAATAAATAAATTTACACAACTGCATGTTGATTTAATAAAATTGTTAAATAAATAAATATTGATTTAATAAGATTGTTAAATAAATAAATAAATACTAGTATATAAATAAATAAGTAAATAAATAACAACGGAAGTTAATATTATTTTACTGACACATCTGAATGTTTATTTAATTAGACTGTTAAATAAATAAACAAATAAATATATTAAAATAAATAAATAAAAATAAATATGTAAATAAATAACAACGGAAGTTAATATTATTTTACTGACACAAATGAATGTTCATTTAATTAGACTGTTAAATAAATAAACAAATAAATATATTAAAATAAATAAATAAATAAAAATAAATAAATGCATGATGCATGTTTATTTAATTAGACTATGTTAAATAAATTGATAAATAAATATAAATAAATAAATGCACGATGGAAGTTAAGCCTGGCGGCTGGATGTTGATTTAATTATAGTGTGTTCTGTTACTGCCAGGTGATAGTGTTATCTCCACATTATTCAAAAGGCGTCCGATTCGCTTTAACAAATGCGTTCTTTGCGTGTCTTTGTCAATTTTCTCGCATTTTAAAGACCTTCTAAGCCCCAGGAGGAAAAATGGTACAGTGTTTTAATTGTCACTTTATCTAAACTAAGCACCCCGTTATCGATTCCATGGCGTGAAAAACTGTATACTGTTTCTATTCTCTGACGCTTTCTGATATCAGAAACGCTAAAAAATGACGAAAGTGACCAATCAGAGTATCGCAATTTTGGCACGTCCAGTAGAAATGCTGGTATAAGATGAGAGATGGCGTGCCCCCAACCTTGCCATTGACATGGAATATAATTATATGACAGTCGCCTTCAACAAACCGCCAATTAGACGGGTTTCTCTTTAATAGAAAGTGTGTATCAGGTAGCAAGTGAAGAATACACGTGTATACAATGGTGAGGAATATCTCACGCTGGGAGACTGCATTGTTAAAAACCTATTTAAATACTGCACATACCTCACATACTGGAAATATTTAACATACTGTAAACGTGATGATGGCGACTGCTAGAAATGCACACACTAGCGGATTCAGGGGGTGGGGGTCCCCTTTTCTCATTTTAATATTTATTTATTTTACCCTTTTACGAGGGGAAAGACGTGAAAAATATATGTTCACCTATTTCTATTCACTCATCAGTTTTGGACCCCACTCCTTACAGAAATCCACATTTGGACCTCCCTTTCGGAAATCCTGCATCCGCGCCTTGCATAGGTAGACATTTGCAGTGAAATTGTGTTTGATCAGTGCATAACAATAAAAAATCTATATTTTAAATTTATTAAAAATACACTGTGTGCGAACGGTAAAATATAAGGAATAGTAAACAAGCCTTTAGTGTCCTATTTTATTTTATTAATTTATTAAAAGTATAGACCAACTTTGGGCGAATTGCAAAATATAAGGAATAACAAACAAACCTTTAGTGTCCTATTTTATTAATTTATTAAAAGTATAGGTCTTCTTTGTGCGAATTGCAAAATATAAGGAATAATAATCAACCCTTTAGTGTCCTATTTTATTAATTTATTAAAAGTATAGGTCTACTTTATGCGAATTGCAAAATATAAGCAATAATAATCAACCCTTTAGTGTCCTATTTTATTTCATTAATTTAAATAAAGCAATATCCTGCATCGTTTCTGTTGTTGAAAATCTGCAACAATTGATTTGTAACAGATCGTTTTAGTTGAAAGATACACGTAACAATACTAGCGCAATTACCACAGCACTGCCCTTAAACAAACGTTTAAGTGTTGTCAGTGGCGGATCTACGTGTTTGCTCCAGGGGCGGATCTACGTGTTTGCTCTAGGGGCCAGGCCTAAATTTAGAAATTTAAAAAAATATATATAATTCATTATTATTTTAACGTTAAAGAATTTAAGGATTCCTAGGGCTCCCCCTAGATGGATTTTCTGGACCTGCCACTAGTTATAACTGTTATTAAAATTATATATGAATGTCACAACTTAAATCTTGTGTTTCTCAGCCTCTTGATATAACAGCCATTATAAAAATTTCATTTTAAATAAGGTGTAGAAAAATGGAGCATGTCGTTACAAATGGAAAAAAACAAACGAAAACGGGACAATTCCATTGTGACGAGTGTGACAAGGGCGAAAATCCGTTCCTGAAAGTGGGGGGGGGGGGGACCTGAACAAACCCTTGTCCAAAAAGTGGGGGGGGGGACGGACCATTCCGCTGCCCCCTGGTTTAAAGTGTTACATTGATACAATAAAGAGAAATACTGGTAAAGATTATTATTTAAACATTTTAATTTCACCGAAAAGTGGGGGGACGTTCCCCCCAGGATTTACGTACCTGGTGACCATTAGATACTTTCTGTAGAATAAACCATTAAAACCTCACACTGTAGCTTTGGTTTCATATTGTGGTTACAAACCCCAACAGGCATGGTAGAACAGGGGGCAAGCATTTTGAATCATAGCATAAACTCATATCGACTTGAAACTCGGTGCTTTGTGCCTATATCTGTTAGCCCCCCTCCCTCCCCCAGTATTCACTTGGTTCAGCTGTGCCTGCCCAACACCTAAATTAGAAAGCACAGTCACTAATATATTTATCAGAGGTCTCTTATAGAAACCATTTAATATTTTACTCCAGTAACGGGAGTAATGTGCACCTGTCACCGCCATTAAAAGGGACTAAACACGGGCTAACCTTTAAAAACCTCTCTTCCACGTTCAATAATGAGTGGCTGAAATCAGTAACAGTATATTACGTTTATGTGGTTACCTCCATTTATCCACATTATGAACTTAATGATTTTTATTAATTTTTGTTTGTAAGAATTTTAAACAACGAATAGAGGGCACTATTGATTGAAATTGGTCTAGTTCAGACAAACGCTTTCATAAAGACATTCACAGACCAGTTGATGATTTGATTCCTGATCAGGTCCGATGTCATTCTTACTTTGTTTGACTTAGTCATCTGTAGTGGAAAGGAAGTTACCCTTTCACCTCAGTGGTAATCTGCAATGGAAGGGAAGTAACTTTCACCCCAATGTGGGAAATCTACATTAAAAGGGAAGTAACTCTCACACCAATGTGGGAAATTTACATTGGAAGGGGAGTAAGTTTCTCACCCCCAATGAAGGAAATCTGCATTGAAAGGGAAGTAACTCTCACCCCAATGGTAGTCTGAAGGTACCACACCACCATTAATTCATGCATGCCGTTCAATGCAATTACTATGTCAGAAAACATGTTATAAATTGTGTCACAATATCAATAAACATATACAGATATCATATTTCCAAAAATTACCAGAAGTTGACCATAAAATAATTGAGTTATGCAACCTTAAACTTTCCCACAATTAAATCTCACTGTTCATGTGTGTTGACAAGCCATAACCCTCACCATGCCCAAAGCTTCCAGTTTTTCACTAGCTATAGCCAATAATTACCATAATAAAGACTAGGTCAATGAAATACCAGAATGTCAAGATACATGTTAAGATTCTTTTTTTAATTCCCTCTGACACTGCAGTATTTTATATCCATTTTTAACTCTTTCTTAACAGACTATATTAAGCTGCTACACCTAGCAATGTCAAGGCCAATAGTGTTGTGCTTTATGTGAAAGAGGAATAAATCTTGCTCAACTGGTGATCTTTAGTGAGAAGGGAGGTAACTCTCATCACAGTGGTGACTTCCGGTGAAATGGGGGGGGGGGGGTAACACTCCATTGGTGATTTGCAGTGGAAGGGGTTTAACTATCTCACAAAAATGGATCGGAACTTTTGTTTTCTTATACATGTATATATTTGTTTTCTCTGTGGTATGAGAGTTGTTTTAATGAGGATTCAGATAATGATCCACAGAACGATCCAATGAAAGATCCAGTGAAATATCTAGCAGACACAATGGGTGTATGTCCCTAGGTTCCTGTACATTTGCATAGTTAGGCACGCACGTCCAGCAGTTGTTATCTTATCTACCAGTGTATTGAGCCTGTAACTGGAAAGAACTCCAGTATACTATGATGAATCATTGAATGAATGCAAGATGTATACACAGCAAAATTAAATATACCTTCCTTAGCAACCAAGATGATGTCCATATCAACAGTGAAACTTATAAATATCTACAGAAGCCCTTTCCATGTTTTTGTGTATGTCATTAACATATGTTTAACATTTATATGAAAAACATTTTCATATGGTTAACATGTTTTTTTTAAACCTACGTTAAACATACGTCCACCTATTCACATGAATAAATTACATTCATAAACATAAGTTAAACATACTAGTATGTGGCTATTTTTGCTGTGTAGGATCAAATCTCAGTTGAAGCATAATATTGTTAATCTTAATACTAGCTCCAACCAGAATGAGTGCTCTAAAGACTCAGTGGATAGGTGTATATCAAAGACCATATGTGCTGCGCGGCTACTGATCTCTTGCTTCTATTGGGAAAGAGTAGCCTATGTGTGGGTAGTAGGTTTCATCTAAAGACAATAAGTTGCAAAACACTATCTGTCTCACACCTAATAAGTGCTGAATAAACAATGAATTAGGGGTGTCAGTAACTGAATAAACAATGTGTTGGGGGTGTCGGTAACTGAATAAACAATGTGTTGGGGGTGTTGATAACTGAATAAACAATGTGTTGGGGGTGTTGTTAACTGAATAAACAATGTGTTGGGGGTGTCGGTAACTGAATAAACAATGTGTTGGGGGTGTTGGTAACTGAATAAACAATGTGTTGGGTGTGTTGGTAACTGAATAAACAATGAGTTGGGGGTGTTGGTAACTGAATAAACAATGAGTTGGGGGTGTTGGTAACTGAATAAACAATGTGTTGGGGGTGTTGGTAACTGAATAAACAATGAGTTGGTGGTGTTGGTAACTGAATAAACAATGAGTTGGGGGTGTTGGTAACTGAATAAACAATGTGTTGGGGGTGTTGGTAACCTAATAGCTGCTGAATAAACAATGTGTTGGGGTGTCGGTAACTGAATAAACAATGTGTTGGGGTGTTGGTAACTGAATAAACAATGTTTTGGGGGTATTGGTAACTGAATAAACAATGTGTTGGGGTGTCGGTAACCTAACAATCCTTTCCTTTCCCTTCTCAGAGTTTCATTTAACAAGAAGGATTTTAAGATTTATTACATATTACGTATGTTTAAGATTTCTTGTTATATATTAAATAAAAACTCAAGTGTTTTGTACAATCATATGGGTAGTATGTATGTTTAAGATTTCTTGTTATATATTAAATAAAAACTCAAGTGTTTTGTACAATCATATGCGTAGTATATATGTTTAAGATTTCTTATTATATATTAAATAAAAACTCAAGTATTTTGTACAATCATATGCGTAGTATGTATGTTTATTAACTCACTCATTTACAGGTTTCGAGCAAATTTTACACATTATAGCAAGTTTCAAAAAAAAAAATCAAATTATACACTTGAAAATCTCATACACACAAGACCTAAAAAAATGATATGTTTCTGGAAAACTGACTACAAAAATGGGCTACATTGTGTTTTTTTAATCAGATCGGGGGCGGTGCAGACGGTACGGCTGGTATGGCCATACCAGTTTTTGAAGAGGTGCAGCCTGGCCATACCACTTTTTTTTATTTCTACATAAGTAACAGCTCTTCGGAGGCTCAGCTTGGTTGCCGTTGGCAATCTTGAGCAGTACCACTATTTTTTTAAACTGTGCCGCCCCTGTAGATATTTTGATAAATAATGGGATTTAAATTTTATATTATTCTCTATCCTATCTGTTTTTATCATTTTCCTGAAACATATATCTTTTTAGGCCTATTTTAGCAAGAGCACAGACACGCTGCGAGATAACAATTGTTTATTTGAATAGATACATATTTTTACACCTTTCACCCCGCTCTCACATCCATTCTCTGTATTGAATGAAATATATTTAACATCCATTCACTTTATTGACAGAGTTCAGTTCTCTTGATGTGCTTTATTATAGCCTGCATTACACTGCATCATGGGAAGCATAATAACAAAACAAACAAGCAAACAAACATAATACATGAAATGAGGTATTTTTCAGAATGTAAACAGATCCAAAATTTAGACAAATAGTTGAAGATTTTTAGTTCAGAAGCAACTATACATCTGGTTGTAAAGCAGCACATAATTATAATAATAATAATAAAAAAATAATAATAATAAAATTAAATTAAAAAAAAAAAGTGAAAGAATTTGAGTATGAGAAATAAGTCATAGTTACTGAGTCTGTACGTGGAACTCAAACTATAGTCACTGAGACTGTCAGCGGAAATAAACTATAGTTTCTTAGTCAATAAATACAACTAAACTTTAGAGATACAGTTTGTAAGTGGAAATAAACTAGTTACTTAGTCTGTAAGTTGAAATAACTATAATTATTCAGCTTATAATGTGGAAACCAAACTATAGCGAGCCTGCATGGGAAAACACCTATAGTTACTGAACCAATTATTACCATTGACTTTTAAAAAAAAACATAAAATTTTGTCATGATCAACTGTCTTTGCATTCAGTTGTATTGCTGCTCAGAATACAATAAAGTTAGTGTACATGGTTTAAAAAAAGTCATGATGAATGTCATCATTAAATATACCGCTCGCGTAATGACCAATACCAGAATGTCATTAAACATACCGCTCGCGTAATTATTAATAACAGAATGTCATTAAACATACCGCTCGTGTAATGACTAATACAAGAATGTCATTAAACATACCGCTTGCAGAATGACTAATACCAGAATGTCATTAAACATACCGCTTGCAGAATGACTAATACCAGAATATCATTAAACATACCGCTTGCAGAATGACTAATACCAGAATGTCATTAAACATACCGCTCGCGTAATTACTAATACCAGAAAATGTCATGAAAAATGCCAAATACTCTTAAAAATAATTTACAAACTAAACTGAAAAAATGAATAAAGGTTACTATTTTTGTATAATTATATATGATATATATGTTTTGTATAAATAACTATGATTTGCTCTCATGCTGCTTGTAATTTGTGAAATATTTGTAAGAGAATTGTCAATATTAAACCAAGCCGAATGCAGTTTAATAAACCAGAGAGTTGATGTATACTTTGTTAAAACACAAAAAATATATATTCTCAGAGCAAAACTAAAAATATGCAAACTGTTCTGCATTGTATATGAATATAAAGCAATGATTTGTCTTCTATTCCAGGCCCATGATTATAAAACTTCAAATCTGGACTTCAATAAAACATGAAGATTTTAACTAAATATAAAGCATCGTTTTACGTCTTCTATACCAGGCCCATCATTATAAAACTTCAAATCTGGACTTCAATAAAACATTAACATTTTAACTAAATATAAAGCATTGTTTTAGGTCTTCTATTCCAGACCCATCATAAAAAAACTCCAAACCTGTACTTCAATAAAACATGAAGATTTTAATATACTAATTACATATATTTAAAGTGGCCACACTTAATTTAATCTTTAAAAGTATCCTGTGATAGGATTTTGGTATTAAACATATAATCAGTTATATATCAAAGCTAAACTGCATGAACATTTCAAATATTTTTTCTTTAACCTAGATGAAAAAAAAGAAGTATATTTGTATTTTATTGCTGTAATGTCGAATACGAAACATTAGCTATAAACATGATGCCAATTTATCAATGACATGAGACCCTCAGTTTCTAGATGTTTAAAGTTTTGTAATAATCAGCCTAGTCTATACATTCACTCCTGATTGTCGTGCTGCCAAACAGGAGCACAGTGATATGCTCCTTATTCTTATAATACTTCAAAATAGGAGCACAATGATATGCTCCTTATTCTTGTAATATTTCAAAACAGGAGCACAACGATATGCTCTTTATTCTTGTAATATTTCAAAACAGGAGCACAACAATATGCTCCTTATTCTTGTAATATTTCAAAACAGGAGCACAATGATATGCTCCTTATTCTTGTAATATTTCAAAACAGGAGCACAACGATATGCTCCTTATTCTTGTAATATTTCAAAACAGGAGCACAACAATATGCTTCTTATTCTTGTAATATTTCAAAATGGGAGCACAACGATATGCTCCTTATTCTTGTAATATTTCAAAATGGGAGCACAACGATATGCTCCTTATTCTTGTAATATTTCAAAATAGGAGCACAACGATATGCTCCTTATTCTTGTAATATTTCAAAATAGGAACACAACGATATGCTCCTTATTCTTGTAATATTTCAAAACAGGAGCACAATGATATGCTCTTTATTTTTTTAACACTTCAAAATAGTGAGAGGAGTATTTGCAAATATACGATAACTTTGTCATTCATATAATTAAAACGTTTCAAAGAGCTGCCTTCAGAGAAAGCAGTACTGAAATACTCAGATCTTTGGCATTAATAGGAAAAATTAAAAAAAAACAAAAACATTTAGAATATAATATTGGCACTGTCACACTGAACCAAGTTAAAACTTATATTGTTTGATAATAAACCATCCATATTATTACATATTACTTTAAGTTTTCATAGATAATCTGATTGGTTCATTGACAATAATAATTTGAATATTGGTTTAAAAATAGCAAACAAGGGAGATAACTATTGGAATCCAAAAGTCTCACATCTGCAAAAGACAGAATACAAAAGATGTATGGTAAAGAAAAAAATGCTAGTACCTGCACTCATGAATTTGTTTAGATTTTAAAGAAAGTTGCCATTTGATCATAAAACAATTCAAAGAGAATTTATCAGATGGTGTGATTGTGCCAATATTTAGTAACTACAAATACTATCCAAAGAACCGAGATAGTGCCATCAAGTTTAGGAATTAACTTCACATGCATGTTTCCTATCTAACATCCAAACCCCACTCGTGTTGTTCATAACATGGGATCTAATTTACAAACCCCACTCGTGTTGTTCATAGTCATAGGTCTAACTTACAAACCCCACTCGTGTTGTTCATAGTCATAGGTCTAACTTACAAACCCCACTCGTTTTGTTCATAGCATGGGATCTAATTTACAAACCCCACTCGTGTTGTTCATAACATGGGATCTAATTTACAAACCCCACTCGTGTTGTTCATAACATGGGGTCTATTTACATCTATAACCTGATTCTTTGTGTTCAGTGTACATATTAGAAATTACTGACATCAGCATATATATAAAATAGATATATATATATACTATGGAAAACATCTTGGATACTGTTATATCGAATTAAACACATTTTCCCAATATACTGTACAGGTATACAGTGTATTAAATATTTTACAAAACTGATTCAATGTATGTGGAAAATGTTTTAAATAACCAGTTATATGGCCATTCATTCATTCATTCATTCATTAAATTTCTATTTCTTTTATGAAAATTTAGACCCATTATGAACAGTTTCAATGCATCATTTGTTGAAAACTTAATCACGATTTGATAATATAACCAAAACTTCAAAATAACATGTGCTAACTTTACAGAAACAGGTATATAATGGTAACATAATATTTATGGTCACAAAAATGTTTTCACAATATTTAGACAAAAATATATAATTTCTTGTGTTGTTGCTCTATAAACAGAATGAATCAAACACTTCATTTAAATTTTCATTTATTTGGTTAAATCCATAGTAAATACATTCAAATGTTCTTTAGTAAGTTGTCCTTTTTGAGAAAACTGTCTGAATGTTTCAAGTCTAATCAAGAACTGTTATTAAGCTGGATATTAACAAACTGACACTTTTCATAAACTAGTCATAATCTGTAGTAACACGGCCAGAAAGAACCAAACATTGGTTTTATGACAAATTTAACATTTATTATCTCAATATATATAACAAAATGCACCAAACTTTACACAACACTAATGCCACCTCTAAAGGGAGGCAACTCACTGAACATGTGATTTATTCATAGTTTCAACAGCAAACTTGCATTTTCAATATTTTACTAAATTATAAAACAGAAAGCTGACCCATTAAGACGTGGTTACTTCAGAGAGGTGATCACATGGGTAGGTTTAAGATTTTAACCTTTAAACCAAGTGAAGGTCTGTGTTTACCAGACTAATACTGTTGCCATGACGAACATTGTTCCTAAACTTATGACAAGATCTCCGTTCAGAAGATCCAGTAGCCTACCATCAGCACAGAAATGCTTGGTTTGTCTTAACACTCTCAGATGCAGCACCCAGATAAAAAATGTCATCACTGAGATTTGAACCCAAGTCCTTTCAGACAAAACACATAGTCTACTGCATTTAAGTGTCACCATTATTACTTTGTTACTTTATTTTCCCAAACCATAATCCTTTCTTTTACCAATCCAAATTACAACGTCAAACCATAGCCCTTCCTCACATTAATCCAAATTACAAACCCTTCTAAGGGTTCTGCCCTGTCTGAAAATACTTAGGGATTATTCCATACTCTTTGAGGTCAAAAGAGAAATCCCTAGAGGATTAAAAAATATATTTATATGAAGTTCTCAAAATTTAATAGAAACCTTTGCCAATTTTTAACCTTTAATGCAAATATTAACTTACTGAAATATTGTTATAATTATATAGAACATTATGTTATAACTATATTCAACATTAATTTAAACTGTGAAACATTAAGTTATAACTATGTAGAATATTAATTTAAACTCTGTGAAACATTAAGTTATAACTATGTAGAACATTAATTTATACTCTGTGAAAAATTAAGTTATAACTATGTAGAACATTAATTTATAAACTGTGAAACATTAAGTTGTAACTATGTAGAACATTAATTTAAACCTATGAGAGGAGATACCATTCTTGAATCACCTTTTGAAGATGGATGAATTCCTGAGAAGATAAATATTGAAGACATGGCTAAGTTGCTATAGTAACTGGGTATTGCTGAACCTTGGATTAAGTTAAACATACTGTTGATGGCAGGTGCTATATAGGAATAACAATACTGGCAGGACAAACAACAAACGATGTGTTTCTGGAAACCAGTCATATCTAAAAACAAACAGAATAATCTGTCTGAAAATCTTGGAAAACAGAAGTATTTTATAATTCCAAATCTACCTACACAATGGCATTATATAATATTTCCAGAAACACATTTTTGTTAGGCCTATGAAGATCCTCATCCATGTATTTGGATGGCTGGAGTATAGTCAGTAATAAAGCTATTGTGTTCACATAATAGGTTTTTAAATTTCTTTATACAGTAATTTATTACAAAATAGCATTGAAATAAGTTAACTTGGAATGCATTTGCCTTAATATAGTTTGATCTGATTTGAGGTATTTCCAGTTATGTAAAGCTTTATGTAACCAATATAATGTGAATTGCGGAGATGTGCCTACCTATGAGGGCAATCCACATCGCCCGAGGGCAATCCACATCGCCTGAGGGCAATCCACATCACCCGAGAGAAGGTATGAACACTATACACATGCATTATTTGAACATTTCATGATATCTGCAACTCGACACAGAACTACAGATATTCTATAAGGTATGATGGTTCTCACAGCATACGTACACGGATGTCCAACAGTTTCTATATAGTAAGATAACACCTTCCTTATCATGCTACCACCACACATTGCAACAGCATCATGAGGTCTCCTATTGTGCTACTACTGCAATACCAACGTCATGGAGAAGTCGGACATCACCAATGCCATATGCTGGGTCAGCGACTGTTACACTATCATCACAGATTTCAACAGCACTGCGACGTCTTCCCATGCTGCAACTACTGTGATGCTAATGGCTGTCATGGAGAAATCGTGTATGTCACTAGATGCCACAACAGTTAAACATGTCACTAAGTATTGAGGACACCAAATTGATACCATAACTGAGTTCATCATGGTGCCATTGCCATGGCAACTGTGTCACTGTGACGTCTATATACTATTTAAGGACGATGCCGTGCCAGCATCAGTTAATGAACGACAACACAGTGGTGACTAGGTCATCCCCACACAATACAATGCTGCCACCACCACTCTACACAAAATTATTGTTGATGTACAATGAGAAGAGTTGGCATGGGAATTATATTCCCGACATCGTCGCACGTGTATCCATTGTCACATTATGTCCACCTGTCTGTGCTTGTCCGTCCGTCTACCAGCATTGTTTGTAACTAGAGTCGAACTATTGTTCCGCACATCGTGCACCAAATAGAATACTTTTTGCTGTTTCCAAACTCGAATTGATGGTTAGCCAGCATGAATATCTTGTATATGTTGTCCCATTCCGTCCATACTTGCATGAAGTGGTGGGCTTTGTGTCGCCGACATCCCGTGGTGACCCATACCGGCAGCACCGTGACCCATCATCATGTGATGTGGATGGCCGGGAATCAGCATGGCTTGCGAGTGAACAGGGGGAGAAAACTGTGACATTTGTGCATAGGAGCCCGTCACTGGCGGAACTGCCCCATACATGTCTGTCCTGTGCATACCCCCCAACATGTCGTACCGCTGGCTACCGTCGGTCAGGTGTGAGTAGCCGGCCTTCATGGGGTCGTACATGTCTGCAGTGTGCATGCCTGGAATCCCTGAAATATAAACACCATAATCAGATTGGAATTCTACAAAATACTCATACAAACAATGGGTTATCAGGATTTGTCATATCTTAAAATTAAGTTTATATCATTTTTTTTATTCAAACTGATGCTCTCCAGAGAAAACAATGGATACAGTGTACTCTGTGTAAACCAGCATCTATCTAATCAAGAAACCTGTCTAAACCAGCACCTATCTAACCAAGAAACCTATCTAAACCAGCATCTATCTAACCGAGAAACCTGTCTAAACCAGCACCTATCTAACAAAGAAACCTGTCTAAACCAGCATCTATCTAACAAAGAAACCTGTATAAACCAGCATCTATCTAAGAAACCTGTCTAAACCAGCATCTATCTAACCAAGAAACCTGTCTAAACCAGCATCTATCTAACCAAGAAACCTGTCTAAACCAGCATCTATCTAAGAAACCTGTCTAAACCAGCATCTATCTAAGAAACCTGTCTAATCCAGCATCTATCTAAGAAACCTGTCTAAACCAGCCTCTATCTAAGAAACCTGTCTAAACCAGCATCTATCCAAGAAACCTGTCTAAACCAGCATCTATCTAAGAAACCTGTCTAAACCAGCCTCTATCTAAGAAACCTGTCTAAACCAGCATCTATCTAACCAAGAAACCCATTTATAACAACTTTGCTTATGATTGTAAAACAATCTAATCCAGTTCATGACCGTTTAGCCTACAAATAGTATTTTTCTTTTATTCCTAAAGTATTCAATTTCCATGTTCAGCCACCAAAATAAAGACCGTTTCTGGAAATTTTGTTATTTAAAGATCTGGTTTTGACTAGAGTACATGATATTTAAATAAATAAAATTTTATATTATTCTGATGTTTTCAAGTTCAAAAAACATATTTATACTTAGAACTAACCTTTAATATGGCCAATTATACATTTACAAGATTAGTGACATTCAATTCTTAAAATAAAATCTAACAATTAACTTCTAAATAAGAAACTGAATGAATGCCAATATTTAACAATGTGACAGTTACTTTGATTGGCCATCTACAGGATACAACTTACTATGCGCACCCATTTGCATGTGTTGTCCATCCATGTATCCCATACTGGCATCGGGGCTGTAAGCCGAGTGAGCACCTGGTCCTGAAAATTAATTAACATACTAATTAGATTAGAACATACATAAATCAGGATGTATTTAAATCTTTACCAATCAAAATATATTTACGTATATCTTTACAAATCATTATATATTTATTTATATCTTTACCAATCATCATATATTTATTTAAATATTTCCCAATCAGAAGTATTTATTTAAATATTTCCCAATCAGGATGAATTTATTTAAATCTTTACCAATTCTGATATATTTATTTAAATCTTTACCAATCAGGATATATTTATTTAAATCTTTACCAATCAGGATATATTTATTTAAATCTTTACCAATCAGGATTAAAGTATTTAAATCTTTTACCAATCAGGATATATTTATTTAAATCTTTACCGATCAGGATGAATTTATTTAAATATTTTACCAATCAGGATTAAATTATTTAAATATTTTACCAATCAGGATATATTTATTTAAATCTTTTACCAAATAGGAGGTATTTATTTAAATCTTTATCAATCAGGATGTATTTTAAAACTCTTTACCAGGCAAGACAAATTTTTAAAATGTTGAGGAGTGAGAATATTGATGAGATGAAGTTAAAGTCTATAAAAACCACTGATTATGTACACTACTAGACTCTTCATAAAGTCAAATCAAGACAAAACACTACATAAGAAATATTTTTGCTGGGACAATATGCATATAAACTTGACATGCATGAAGCAGATAAAATCATGATATTTTAAGCAGTCTCCTAATCAGGAATGTTAGGGGTAATTTGAAACTGCAGCTAAAATGATATGATTTGTTGGTGTATATGCCAAGCAGGACTTTTTTCAAATTTAAATTTTAATGTTGAATTTTTTTTCTGATGCACCATTTTCAACAATTTTTAAATAATAGAAAAAATTTCACGTTATTTTTTTAACGATATAAAAAAAAAATTGTTCACAATTTTAAATTAAATGTTTTTGTATCCACATTCCATCATAAATGTGTTTTTTTAATGTTTTTAAATTTTTTTTTTTTTTTTTTTTAATTTGCCTATAAATCAACAAATAAAACTGGAGTGGCCTACTGGTTTAACCAAACACAATTAAGGTCTTTGCAATTTGTTCAATTCTAAATTGCATTAACATTCCTCAAAACAGAAGAGTGGATCTTTAAACAAGCGTAATATTATCTAAACAACTACACAAGTAATGAATTAGATAAATTACACAATGCAGACAACAATACAAAGTACTGTAGATAATACAAAGTAATAGTTTGTGTGGATAACCATGCAGACAACAATACAAAGTATTACACTGAATAAAACAAAGTATTACTTTGTAAATTATACATCGTTGAAGCAAGGTCAGCTAACAGAGCATAGATGTCTAATTATTGTCAAAGAATCTAATGTATTTACATGATCACGCTTCATTATGCAACTATTCCCATGGAGAACAAATAATTTCAGCCAATCAAATCCCCAGCAATTTCTATCTGCTTCGCTGATGATGTATTGGTTTTTTCCTGATAGAAGTGAATGAAAGAAAACATGTGCCATGGTGGTAAAGCCGTGCTGGTGGTGGTAAAGCCGTGCTCGCGAGTAACTCTACAGATTGGATAATTTGCAGACCAGTAGGAGATTGCATTTATTGCAATATAAAAAGACCCCAAACACTTTTGTGAATCAGTCACAGTCCATTTCCTCTGTCAATACAACAAGATGGTAGTGCGGGATCAGCTCATAGCCGTCAATATGCCTCATGTTTTTAATAAATATCTCCACCAGTTTATCTCTTTAACACAAAATACTGCTGTTAATTCTTCAATATGTCTCATGTTTTAAATAAATATCTCCACCAGTTTATCTCTTTAACACAAAATACTGCTGTTAATTCTCCAATATGTCTCATGTTTTTAATAAATATCTCCACCAGTTTATCTCTTTAACACAAAATATTGCTGTTAATTCTCCAATATGTCTCATGTTTTTAATAAATATCTCCACCAGTTTATCTCTTTAACACAAATACTGTTAATAATTCTCCAGTTATAGTAACAAAAAACTATTGATTATCTTCTAGTCCCATTACCCAGACAATAACCGTACATCATTATATTTTCTTATAATACAAAATCTTTGTTATAAAATGCTTGGTCACAGAATACAATTAATAATGTATTGATAGAAATTAAATTGTAACTGTGTTATATAATGGTTGAGTTGGTGGCAAGTTCAGGCAAAAACAACTGCATTGTTAGAGGTTAAAAATTCAATTTAATAAGCTCGGTATCCTGCAGATTAAACTACATGTATTAGAACTATATCAATACAACTTTCTGAACACCTGCATGCAAGGAATATACAAACATATACTGAACAGGAGTGGGTAATATATTTTAATTATCGAGGCCAGAGGATATTCTGCCCCCTCTAAAAATCATACAGTCCTGAGGTCCTATACTCCCTCCCCTCCCCCAACCTGGATTGTTCCCCTTATGAACAGGAAACAGAGTACAGCCAAACCTGCCCATCCGGCCACCTGTATTAAACAGCCACCTGTGTTAAAGGGTCACCTTTATTTTCTCCCAAAGTTAATTTAGTATAATTTAACCTGTGTTAAGCAGCCACCTGTTTTAAGAAGCTATGTTTTTTAATTACCTTGGGTGGCTGCTTAAGACAGGTTTGACTGTATATATAGCATGGTCAAGTAACATTTCATATAGTTTTATTTGTTAATTTAAACATTAGAAGAAAATCTATTTATTTTGCTATTTAATGAAGAATTTACTAAAATGAGAATTTACACAAATATATTTATTTTGCTATTTTTAATGAATTTAAAGTAATTAAATTAATAAGGATATAAAAATTGTCATTAAATATATTGTAATGATGATAAAAATATTATATGACCTTTTAAAAAAACATTATACTAATATTAACATGCAACAACATAATATAAAATTATATATTATGGTGAAATTAAAGTTTGTCATTTAATTATGTTAAGGATTGTATAATTAAGTTTTTTTAAATTAATTTCTTGCTAACATATATTTATTATAAAACAGTTAAAAATAAAGTTTGACTATTTAGAAAGTGGTATATTTGAGACTAAACATACATTAAAATCCAACATACTGTAAATCATGAAATTTCAGTAAGAAATTAATGTGACAGAAGTCATGACTACATACAATGAATAATTAATTCAGATTTAAATTTCCCCCTCAAAACCTTACTAACATCAATAATGGAGGATCCGTTAATAAAAATGTGTTTTAGGTTACCCCAATCACCAGTCATTAATTTCTTAATTACATTTATGTATTAGTATCGTGATTTACAGTATTTAAGAGACAGTACATAGGTTAGAATGCAACACACAAGACAACACATATGTATGTAAATATGTATGTGCAAATATAAATATATATATATATATATAATATACATGTATGTATAGTGATATCAGGCAAGCATAAGGAGGTTTACAGACAAATTTAACAAGCACATGCATGAGTTCTTGTAAGCCATCATCGGTTTGCATTTCATGACCTTCACCAGGTAAAAGCCAAAGTTGTCTCCCCTGTGTCTATGTTCTAATCTTGAGCTGTTTGATGGGTTACAGCTTGGCGTGGACTTGTTCCAATGTTTTACCTGGTGAAAGGCCGACACTATCGGTCGATGACGACTTACGCCTCCTATTTTTGAACACTGTTACTAGCTGCGACTTGCCTGCTCGATTTGATTGGTCGATCATTGGCTGCACGATTCTTCGCCTAGCATTGATGAACCTGCAAAACAGAAATGTTTCATAGCCATTAAAATAATGATAGGAAAGGAAAGTTTAATACAAACCATTTATTGTTTCTCCACTCTGTATTTGACATCGCACAATTAGCTATCTTTATAACAGCATTTCAACTAGTTTCACAAATATTCTTTTAGTTTCTAAGAACTGTGTCTAGGACATGGAGTGTAGGACATGGTGTGTTTAGCACTCTGTATAGGACTAATGCATCTAGGACATGGTGAGTTTAGGACAGTGTGTTTACAATCAAGTAAATAGCATTTATTCACTATACAATAGAGTTAAGGGATGTATGAGTGCCTCTGGTTGGGCAAGTTATGCTCATCGTTTGCAAACACCTGGTGTCACCACTGATTTGACAATGATTCATGGATTCAGACTGTCACCACTTTGTCTATACATCCTCAAAGTTATGCTCATCGTTTGCAAACACCTGGTGTCACCACTGATTTGACAATGATTCATGGATTCAGACTGTCACCAC
>JAULBS010084298.1:0-18535 GCA_032355785.1 Symmetromphalus regularis | reverse complement strand
AACAGACCCCCAGCCATCGTAGGAGTCCTGTTATCAGAAAAACAATAACATGTAAGTGTTAACTCTATAAATTGTAATATTATCTCCTAGAAGTAATCCCTGTCCATAGAGAACAGACCCCCAGCCATCGTAGGAGTCCTGTTATCAGAAAAACAATAACATGTAAGTGTTAACTCTATAAATTGTAATATTATCTCCTAGAAGTAATCCCTGTCCATAGAGAACAGACCCCCAGCCATCGTAGGAGTCCTGTTATCAGAAAAACAATAACATGTAAGTGTTAACTCTATAAATTGTAAAATTATCTCCTAGAAGTAATCCCTGTTCATACAGAACAAACCTCCAGCCATAGTAGGAGTCCTGTCATCAAAAAAACAACAACATGTAAGTGTTAACTCTAAATATAGTAAAATTATCTCCTAGAAGTAATCCCTGTTCATACAGAACAAACCTCCAGCCATCGTAGGAGTCCTGTTATCAGAAAAACAACATGTAAGTGTTAACTCTAAATACAGTAAAATTATCTCCTAGAAGTAATCACTGTTCATACAGAACAAACCTCCAGCCATCATAGGAGTCCTGTTATCAGAAAAACAACATGTAAGTGTTAACTCTAAATACAGTAAAATTATCTCCTAGAAGTAATCCCTGTTCATACAGAACAAACCTCCAGCCATTGTAGGAGTCCTGTTATCAGAAAAAACAACAACATATAAGTGTTAACTCTAAATACAGTAAAATTATCTCCTAGAAGTAATCCCTGTTCATACAGAACAAACCTCCAGCCATAGTAGGAGTCCAGTCATCAAAAAAACAACAACATATAAGTGTTAACTCTAAATATAGTAAAATTATCTCCAAGAGGTAATTCCTGTCCATGGAAAATAGACCCAAAGCCATTGTGCTGGTCCTGTTATAAGAAAAATAAATATGACTGAATTAACTCCATAAATTGTAAAATTATCTCTTAGAAATAATTCAAATCCACAGAGAACAGACCTCCAGACAGTATAGTATAGCAATCTTATAAAAAAAATACCCAGCATTCATGTAAATTCTGAGCAAAAACAGCAGTTTTATAATAGCAAATCACTTCTGAAGTTAATTAAGTTGATAAAAATATGTATTTACAACTTTAACAGATTATCATTAGCATAATCTGATTTTGTAAAACACTTTTCACTATGATTCTATTTCTCAGTGTGTACTTTTGACTGATACGTAGTGACTTCACAGGTTTAATTAACATTTCTAAGCTATGAACAATAATAATAATAGCTGTTCAAACAGAGAAACTTATGTTCTAGAGACACAAACTCAATCAGGTATCAAATGACTAAAATTAACCTCTTTCAAAAAGTAGTGTTTTGTTTAATACCCCCCCCCCCCACTCCCAACAGCCAATGTTTATGTTTGTGCTGAGGGAGTAGGGAGTCATTAAATTAATAAATAGTTTTGTTTAATTCCACTAGAACACACTGATTTGTTAATCAGTGATTACTGGATCCCAAACTTTTGATAATTCTGACATACATTCTTCAGAGGAAACCCACTACATTTTACATTAGCATCAAGGGATCCTTTATATGCATTTTCCCACAGACAGCAAAGCACAAACCACAGCCTTTGCTAAACCAGTCATGAGGTGCTGGTTGAGACTGAAATAAACCCTATCAGAGAATGAGGTTTGATCCTGTAACCACAGCACCTCCGATGAATGTTCTACCGACAGAACTAGATGCTCCCCCCACCCTTTTTAGCATAAACATATCTGCAAGGGCACAAACATGAACTACCCAGTAAACCAAAAAAAAAGTAAATGAAAAGTTTGTTTTATTTAACAACGCCTCTAGAGCACATTGATTTTTATCTTAACATTGGCTATATGGTCACTCTGACATATTTATTTATAGAAAACTTCCTGCCACCACACAGACTACTCTTTCCAATAAGCAGCAAGGGGTCTTTTATATGCACTGTATATACCATGACCTTTGATCAATCAGTTGTGGACCACTGGTTGGAATGGAAAATAGCCCAAACTGCAAATGATTCCACTGAGAAGGATCGATCCGACGACTGCCACCCAGTGAAGCAGTGGAGATTTAGAAGATGAACACATACTAGACTATGCAAATGCAAAGAACATGAGTAAATCCTGAAAGGGGGACAAAATGTTTAAATTAATTTCCACCCAGAACTGTCCCCTGTGATGGTAGTATCTGTAATGAGCATTAACGTGTGATTGACCAGCAAATATCTAAGTTAGTGTGATAAAGTGTATTAAAACATTGATATAATTTTATGATGAACAGATCAGGAAGTGTTCAAGCAAGAAGTATGTTAGTGGTCTTGAGAACTACGTAAACACATACCTGGTGGGAAGACTCCTATCTCCACCTCGTCTCTCAAGTTCTCGCTGTGGAACCGGGTACCAGCGGAAGTTCAGTTTCCAGTTGAACCCGCCCCATGTCATATCAGAGCCCGTGATGTATTCGAACGTGTCATCACTAATCACATCAATGATGGGACAGACGACAGATGTTCTGAAAACACAACAGAACAGTGTTAAAAACAAGAAACCATTGAAAACATTTTACATATTAAATAAATAACATTTGTGGACTACAGAGATAACCCAATTTCAAAAGTTAATTTTTAAAAGTAATTTTCAGAAAGCCTTTTATTTAAATAATAAACCAGAAATAAATGTCTACAATCCTAAAGACATCAACAGGTAATATAAAACATACCATGCAAGGCTCGAAATTGACAGGCGGCAAATGTGGCTCAAAACGCCTATTATGCTTTCTGATATTCACTTTAGAAAGCAATTTTTTTTATTCCAATCGATTTTTCAGGCATGCAATATATCACTTGCTTGGATTTTTCCAAAATTAAATTCTACGAAATGGAAAGTTTTTCTCAATTTCTGTGCACTAAAGCAACAACTCGGCCTCCAAAATACCCAAATTTATTTTCAGGTGGGGGACTTGCCCTCCTGGACCCCCTATTAGTGACTAGATGTTTCTTGGATCTGAATATGCACCAACTACTTTTTCCAATTCCCATGCCTGGTCATTAGAAAGTTGACGGTCTTAAAATAGGCAAAAAGAGATGCCAATGGCTAGATTTTTACATAATCTAAAACTGCTTCTCGATTGCTTCCCAATTAAAATCTGACAAGCAAATATTGCCTCACAATCTTAAAAATGAACTTTGGGCCTTGCCATGTAACGGCTATGTAAGCTTTTAGTACCTGTCTTTATGAATCTCAGCTAGAAGTGGCTCCAGCCATCCCTCTGTACACTCACAATGGGCGTCTAGAAACGTCAACACTTTACCTTTTGCCTCAGCAGCTCCTGACAATATCAAATTGAACCATTGAAGAAATGCTTGCTAAGAAAACTACTCAATATTTGATCATTTAACTCTGCTAAACAAAATAAAAAAGAACAAAAATAAAATAATTATGTTTAGACACCTATATATGTGATCTGTCACACCAAATCAGGTGTTAAATAGAAAAAACAGGTTATAAGTTGAGCAGTGTCCATGTTTATTAGATAGTAAGGTTCATTTTTACATTTTTAATGAGTCTTGAATAGCCAGCAACCTATAGCAAAATACTGTAGGCCTACCAGTAAATGCAAATATATAAAATTCAGGAAAGTAAATTCTGAGATATTTCCAGTTAAAAATTCTAAAACTTTTCGTAAGTATCTCTTAATAGATAATTTTTATATATTTTTGAAGAAAATTGTACTTAAATGATTTTTTAAAAACTAAATTTCTCATATTAATTGTATGTGTTTTGCTTTGTTTTTGACCAAACTTACTGATGTGCAGAACAGAGTCCTCACCTTTGAACCTAGTTTGTATTAAACATGTTTTCTTTAAACTTGATAATGTAATATACATGTACAGATGTGACAAAGTACTTAAAATTTAACACCATATTTAAAGTGGTTGGTTTTAAAACAAAGATTATTTTTAATCTGATAATGTACAATTCTAACCTTTCAATCTAGCCCGTATTAAACCTGTTCTCTCTTTCAGTCTGATAATGTACAATTCTAACCTTTCAATCTAGCCCGTATTAAACCTGTTCTCTCTTTCAGTCTGATAATGCGCACATGAGCAGATAATCGGGCGACGTAATCATCCAGCTTCTTTCCTAGATGTTCTGCAAGAAAGCATTCACAATTATTATAAAATCACTTCTGACATTGTACTGGTGGACAGTATTTTCCATACTACAGAACTCATAAATATTAATCTCAATCTTTCATTGGTCAGTGCAAATAAATTGTGTGACATTGTTCCAAATTTAAAACTTTTAAAGAAATTAATATGTAAATCAGTCTTTTTGATGAGATATAAGGAATTGCTGGTTTGAAATATGGAAATGAGTTAAATGATCAGTGCTAATAGACAATGGCGAAATTTGCTTCCTGGAAGTGAGGGGGTGGGGGAAACGGAACAAAAAAAATGGGGTGTTGGGGGACACATCTCCCTTGGATTGATGCCATTATAGACCTCTTGTATAATTGTACTTCGGTAAATTTGTGATAAGACCATATGTTTTTAAAGTGTTACATTGATACAATAAAGAGAAATAGTGGTAACATTATTATTCAGGAATTTAAATTTAAATTTTTCAAAGCAAAATGTGGAGGGGGTGTAATTATATAGGCACCTACCCTCTCCAAAAAGTGGGATTTATGCCCATGACGATAGGATAAAAACATAAAACAGTACACACTGTTGATGAGACCAAGTGCTGACAGGTAAAATACATATATATATACATAGTTAAAATATAATAAAATAAACTCAGAGTTGGTGTAATATCAAGAGGTCTAAAAACCAATTGTTTGAATCCTCCTCCAAGATCTGTCAAGTTAGAAGTGGTGAGTGATTAAAACTATTTATTGTAGATGCCAGTTCTAAATTATGATCACTATTGGTGACAAGGTAACTGATCATTTAATCTCAGTAACTGGTATTATCTCTCAGTGTTCACTAACAGAAATGTTGTATTATGTATATTCACACTACTCAAATATAATCAATTCACAATTAAAGAAAGATAGCTTTGAAAAAGAGAGAAAAGACGAAAACAATTTTAGATGCATACAGGAAAAACAAATTTGCAAACATTACATAAATTGTAATAATCAACTTTGTACTTTTATACATGTTCAATAACTAGTCTGTACGTAGATAACAACATGAATAATACTACATATGATACTATCATAAATTAGTTAACTGTGGTTGTCAATAAATACAATCACCATGTTACAGGCCATAGGATTTTGAATTTCATGGGAAACACTTTTTCAATTCAGTGCTTTTGGATCATGGAAACCCATCGGAAACTGTTTTTCAGTAATCCAAAATAACGCAACAGTGATATGGGAATTGAAATTTCGGTTCCGTGATTCTGATAACATGGTACCAACATGCAACCAGTAACGATCGTTACCGTAAAATCCTATGGCCTGATGTTAAATTAATCATGCTGTTTTATGATTAATAATGAACAGGAAAAATTGAAAATAAAAACCTTTATGTGTAATTTGATCTGACCCAAGTGCAATAAAACAATACAGTGTACAGTTGTTTATGTTAAAATTTACAAACAAAACCTTTACTACTTGTGTGTGGGCATTTAAAGCAGATTCAACATAAGGATTCATAATGGATAAAATACAGGAACATTTAAATATTTCCACATAAGAACTGTTAGTGTCAATATAGGACTATAATGTTTATAATTAAAACCATATTGACCCACATGCTAGATATATAGTATTATTAAAGAATACTATTTTCAAAACAAGCTGAAACACACAATACATGTATATGGCTTTACAGTGTAACACGATACTTATAGATGATGAATTAATATTACCTACACATATTTCAACTTCAGTACCATACTACCATTTATGATCAATTCGATATCCCTCATGAAATAATTTTACATCTGTCACTCTCTAAAGCTCATGGCAAATGAAATTTACTTCATTCCAGGCATAAATTTCATAATAAATGGTATTCATGTAATATCAACTATTTAGGCCAGAGTTTTTTTATTTTTAGTTTCTCAAACATAGGCCACACCAAAAATAAGGTTGGAAAGAGAAATTGTTTTTTTTATGTTACATTATGTCTTAGGAGGGAAAACAAATTTAGTATAAAATTATTTTTACCAGTTTTACTCATTTAACTGGTCATATGCTGTCACACTTCTATATTCACCCCTCATGAAAATAAATTATTCAACTTCAAAGTGTAAATTTAATGTTTTTTGTTTAAACCCTGGGTAGTGCACCCATATGGTAGTTAAAATATAGTATTGTGGTTACTTTTTAAAAATTTATTTTGTTATCTTTTTTTTTCTAGCCTTCAGGACAATCGGCGGAAATAAATAAGTGTGAATTTTCACTTTTAATTTTATTTTAATTTAGTAAAATGTTGGTTCGTGAAATGAATAATAAAAAAAAACTCTGGCCTTATGTAATAACAAAATATGAAATTAAACAAATTAAAGTAACACCCTGTCAGTTTATGAAATAAACATTTGATGAGTTGTTTACTATACAACATTTTCTACTAGCTACAATGCTGTGAATTTAATATAAGTGTGGGAGTAAAGTTTAATATAATAATAATAAAATTCTTTCTTGTTTTGACAAATGACAAGTTTGACTGATGACTGATTGGAAATCTATCAATAAAGAAGTCAGATAATTCCTAAAAATATAGATTAGTCTATTATTTAGAGTACAAAATTAGTGTATTATCAATAACCAATTATTCTTTAATTAAAAATAGAAATGCATAAAGGTGGATGGACGCAAGAAATAATTATAAATACTAAAAATTAGTTCTCCATAAGTCCAAAATGCATCAAACAAATTATAAAACTTTTAAAATGTTCTGTTTTGTATATAAATTTAAAATGTGTGATATGTCAAGCAAAGTAAAAAAAAAAAACCAAAACAATACATACATGTATATTATTTCAAATATAAAACTATTTAGGCTTTGGCTTCAGTAGACCTTTAATTTAACTGTGAGCCCCCAAGCAACATTAATCTCACAGTCTGCTGTCTAGTTTAATATTTACACCAACAGAAACAGTTATATTACATAACACTATTAACACTACAGAGAGCATCTATCTATCTACATGGATTTGCTATATACAGTGATTAACAGACCAATTAGTGTCTAGTATCATATATGATTAGTAACAGATGGATAGCATTTTCACTCATCTTCAAACTGAACAATGTTACATATAGATAACACAATTTGCTTAACACTAACAAATATCTAAATGTCAAAATGGAGTCCGATACAGCAGTTGAAATTATTGAACATAAATCCAGTCTTTGTGAAAATATTAGAACTTTTTGTTTTTCTTCAAATACGTCAAAGTTCTGCTTCATATCATATGTCAATTCTAGAATTTCATTACGAAGTTTTTATGAAAGAAGATACCCAATATCAGATAAATTTGCATGTCAGAAGAATTCAGTTACATTTCTCATGTCTAAAGGCAGTACCAGCTCTTTCTGTTATGTAAATATTCTACATTACTAGAAATGTGCAATAAAACTTGTGGCATCGATGATTTTGTTTGGGGGTGGGGGGATGTTTTATTTAACGACACCACTAGAGCACATTGATTTGTTAATCATCGGCTATTAGATATCAAACATTTGGTTATTTTGAAACGTAGTCAAGTGTGAGCCAGCCTCCAATGGGTATTGAACCAATGTCATCAGCTTGAGAGTCTGATGTTCTATCACTGGACCACTTAGGTTCTGTGGCATAGATGAAGTGATGTGATAAAAGCATTATATAAATATACATTAATGTCAGGAGAGTTCTAATGGCAGGTGATTGTAATTTTAGGTTGTCCTAGGTCTGGAAAGTTATAATATCTACGTTCTAGTGCTGGATGAGTTCTAACATAATATATATCCAGTAATATGTTACCAGGATTAGAGTGCATAAATTCTAAATGCACCAGATTTTAATTTTGTGAGTTTCCTAATACACATATAAGACAAATTCCGATGTTGCATCTCCAGTAAAATATATTACTGTAAATAGAGTGTAGAGGTTCTAATGTTATCAGATTTTAAATTTTGTGCGTTTTCTAATATACATGTGAGACAAATTCCAATATTGGAAGTTCTAACATATTATATCTCCAGTAAAATATATTAATGTAAATATTGGAAGAGTTCTATCATATTATACCTCCAGTAAAATACATTACTGTAAATATTGGAAGAGTTCTATCATATTATATCTCCAGTAAAATTTATTACTGCAAATATTGGAAGAGTTCTATCATATTATATCTCTAGTAAAATATATTATTGTAAATATTGGAAGAGTTCTATCATATTATATCTCCACTAAAATATATTACTGTAAATATTGGAAGAGTTCTATCATATTATATCTCCAGTAAAATATATTACTGTAAATATTGGAAGAGTTCTATCATATTATATCTCCACTAAAATATATTACTGTAAATATTGGAAGAGTTCTAACATATTATATCTCCAGCAAAATATATTACTGTAAATATTGGAAGAGTTCTAACATATTATATCTCCAGTAAAATATATTACTGTAAATAGAGTGTAGAGGTTCTAATGCCATCAGATTTTAATTTTGTGAGTTTTCTAATGTAAGGCAAGTTCCAATACTGGAAGAGTTCTGACATATAGCCATGTTTATATGCAGTGAATTTTGTATCACATTTATAATAGAACAAGGTAAACAGAATAAATTTAGTTTTAATATCAAGACCAAGTATAAAATACAATTAAATTAGCATTTCTCCCAAGCCCATTTTCTACTTGTTCCTATTTTTTTTTTTTTTTTTCATGAATTATTTTATAAAATGAGTTTCATCACTAGTCTGGCAGTACTATTCATCATCAAGTATTTCATAGAACTGCCCTAAACTGAACTCTTGTGGGTGGCCTGACAATATAATTACAGATGCTTTGTCCATTAAAAAATAAAGAATAAAAATAAAATAATGCCAATTCTAAATTTAAAAAAAAACCTAAGAACACTAAATAAATGTAATTTTATTTTTTACCCAGCATACATCTCAGCATTTGTCAGTTGATGTCTAATGAAACACCAATGAACATGGTGCTTACCATCGCAATTTAATTAACTGCCCCAGCCATAACAAATGCAGTTTACATCAGCACTTTAAAAAAATCTATTTCACATGAAGAGACATGTATTACTTCTTACTGTTAAAGCAAACAGACCAAAAATCAACTGACATTGTCTACTAGCATTAACAGACAAATTCTGATATAAAACAGTTTTATTAAATGCTGAAGGCAATTGCCAGGGATGCTGAATAGTACCTGTAGATGTATTCAATAACAAAATATCTAACTCAAAAACTCCAAAGATAATAATTTTCAAAATAATAAAAACCTATAAATTGAATATATAAAAATATATGAAGTATTCCCCAGCAACCAACAAAGGTTAAAATGTTAAAGTGAGATGCAGTAAAATGCTTTACCCAGGTGCGGATCAGCATCTGCAAATCAACACACAATAAACAACATTATTTGCATTCATTTTCTCCCTGCCAATCATGTCTCAAAGCAAAACAATATGTCAACATGAGATTCTAGCATAAGGACAAAGTGGACTACTAACAATTTATTGATCAAACAGAACAAACAACGTAATTGTTAACTCAGGTCAACAGCTCAAAAGGAAACGCCCAACAAACTGCACCTTTCTTCCTCCAATCTGACAGTCATTATATTGTCAATAAAATGCAGATAATTTAGAAATACATGTTTCTATTTGGGTCATAAAAAAGAAAACTGCTACTTGCATGTTAATTGATCAATACTATAATATACCAAGTACAGTGGATTTACCTTGAGATCACTTATATTAGACTGCATTTCTTACTTGTTTGTATATATATATAATTATATATATATGGGAAATGGTTCTGTATTTGAAAAATGTATTCAATTAAACAATGTATTTCATGGTATATGAAAATGGACATTTTAAAACATAATTCAATGTATTAGTTAGATGTATAATGATTGTGTATGTAATTAAATAATATCAGAAAATACACACAAACACTAACAATGGCATATAATCTATGCATAATATCTATGCATATAATATATATGCATATAATATATATGATCTATGCATATAATATATATGGTATACAGTTTATGCATATAATGTTATTTATGCATTTATAAATAACATTAACTATTTTATGTGAACAAAAAGTGAAAAAATGTATATATTACTTATTATAAAACACACCCATCACATTTTAAAATACTAATTAATAAAACAGTATATTTGTTTACCTTTGTCACTGAAGTCATCCACCAGAAGAATCTCTTCAAGAAGTTGTGGTGGTGACCTGTTTATTATACTGTGCACGGTGCGCAGCAATGTTGACCATGCCTCATTGTGAAACACGATGATCACACTAGTTTTAGGCATTTCTTCTATTGGCGGCATTTTTCTTTTCTTACAACTGTAAAGAAAATATAATTTCTTTTTCAGCCAGGTTTACTATCCAGTTTAGTTTATATTTTATGGATATTAGCAATTCTCTACATATACATTTGTGGAAACTTTGGACTCTACTGAATGCAAGATGTTTTCAATAAATATTTGCCACCCATTCCGAATTTCCAAAACTGGCTGCTTAAATCCATCTAATTTGTCAATATCAAAATATCTAAGTTGTTTATAGTCATCATTTTAATTTGTATTACATGACTTTATGTAATATCCATTTTTATTCAAAGAAATACACCTGCATACATAACTGATAATGATATTGCAAGTTATAAGTACATGTATGTATTAACCTTCTGAATACTCCAGGTGACTTTTCTCAACAATGTCACATGACCACTTGAATACTGGCTCTTTAAAATTTTATTTCCTTTGTTCTTAAATGCATTATGGGAGGAAATGGCACAATACCTATAAATATAGAATGTTGCTAACTGCAAATGGCGGATTTTTGAAGCGTCAGAATTCCTTTATCAAAATTTTTGGTGTAAATGTGGTATTTTTCATGGAGTTTATCGTAATGTAACAAGCAATGGTGGCACGGCACTACGCAGAGATTTTGAAGAGCTAATGGGGAACTAATAGTATTTTGCGGTTTAGTGAAGGTGAGGATTTTGAATCTGAATACCGGTAGCGAATAGATGGCGAATTTTCAAATAAAAGTTTTGAATGACACAGTGTGAGAGCAAGAATATGGTGAGGAATGTTGGTGATCCAACCATAAATACAAATTACCAAGTATGGTAATATTTGAATAAAATGAGAAGCCTCTCAAACTGATTTTTCCCAAAATTATTCCAGTATTGGGGGTAAATAACCAGGGTTGAGAATGGCAAATGAGAAAAACAGCTGAAATAAACAAAATAAACAAACAGGTACATTTCATGGAAAACCAACAAGAATGCACATTTCCTTTCATTGGGCATTTTTTTGAGATCACAAGCCCAAAACTGATCATATTTTGTGAAGGAACGAAACGACTGATCCATGGGAGGGTTTGGAAATACTCCCAAGGTAGGAGCTTTTTCTGAAATACCGAGGGAAATGGTGCATTCTGGTGAACTTAAAAGAATTCAGTAGTCTAAAGGTTAACCGAAGATGGTAGTTTGTTTATCAATACTTACCCATCCATTCTATAATCTGGCAGTGACCTATTTAATGAAATCATGTCACTTGCCACCAAGTTGAACTGATTTATCTTAAACTTTTCTTTTGCTTCTGCTTCCCTTTCTTTTGGAACTTGTACTGCTTTGCCCATCTCTCCAGGACCTGTGGGTATCCTTCGAGGCAACAAACCTGAAACCAAAGTCACAACACGATATAGCAATATTACATATTATCTGCAGATTCCATTTCTGCATAAAATGTATGCGTATATGTAATCAGTTTTACACTGTCAGTAAAAAGGACATGGTCGCATATCACAAACTTATCAAAAAAATGTTTCATGGTCAAAATCATCAGTTTTTTTAAGATTTGACTCTTTCAAAAACAACTAACAAATTCTATCATCACCCTTAATTTGGCTGATACTTGGATTTTTATACCAGTCATTAAAAGGAAAATGCATTAAAAGTGAGACACATTTTAGCAGTTTTCTCAAAATAGACCTTGTTAAATGAGATGAACATAAAATCATTAATTGTGAATCTTTTTTTTATCTGGTTTATTGCATATTGTTGAGAGAAGACAGCTATCCATGGAAAACCCCAAAATTTAATCCTAACATGACTGGAAAGATTTGGAAACTAGTTTGAAAAATCACCTTGGATCCTCGGTTGCTGGTTCTCCGAAGGATTTATTTTCTTCAACTGAGGTACCTTTTTGGTGGATGACGCCACAGCATACATGTACTAACATGTAGAGTTTGAAAGAAACATTCTAACTACAAAATGGTGCCTCGTTTATAAGATTTTGTCTCCTACTTTTGGAGAAAATCAAATTTTAGTCATGAAAACTTTTCATCATTACATGGTCCCCCAAATACAGGTGACGAGCTTGTGACATGCAACCACATATAAATTCAGCCCTTGCCATTACAAGTCAGTAAATGTTCAATGTAGGTAATGTCAAGATAGCAAGTGTTTCTGTTTTCTCTTTTAATCTATTCATTTTATTACATGAAATGTGAAAACTGTCTCTCTCATTTCAAATTTCTCACATGGAATGATTTGGAATGGATTGGTTTCCTGCTATTTCCAAATGGAAAGGACTGAAATTAATACAATTCAGAAATAAATGAATAATTCTGTAACAATAACTAACATATAAATGAACAATAACAATGTAAATGTACGAATATTGTTAACTGTTATTTTTCATCTTTTTATTTTTCAAATTAATTTTTAATTTTTATTTTTTCAATTGTTCTGCTAACAATTGGAAGACAAGCTGACACATGTTTATAGATTATCAAACATGTGATGTATTAAATTTCCGTTATCTGTAGACAAATGGTTCCTGTATTATTATGTAGTCATATGTATTTACATGACAACACAGGGACCACATTCCTTCCAACAGGTGTTTGATCTTGTAAACCATTAACACTGAGAATAAGCATCTACATGTGTGCACAGCCACACTGTTATGTGTGATATATCTTTACAGTGATCAGACATTATGCACCAAACCATACCCTTCACAGCAGTCCATCAGAGCAGGAATAAAGCCATGAAAATTGGCATTTAGCTAAAATGTATAGACTGTGATAAAATTACTTACTTACATGTGTATACAGGTAAAACCTGTAGGTAAAGATAGGGTGAGGTTCTGTATGTGTTGAGAGTTGGACTATAGGTAAAGATAGGGTGGGGCATTTAGCTAAAATGTATAGACTGTGATAAAATTAATTACTTACATGTGTATACAGGTAAAACCTGTAGGTAAAGATAGGGTGGGACACTGTATGTGTTGAGAGTTGGACTATAGGTAAAGATAGGGTGGGGTATTGTATGTGTTGAGAGTTGGACTGTATGTAAAGATAGGGTGGGACACTGTGTGTGTTGAGAGTTGGACTATAGGTAAAGATAGGGTGGGACACTGTGTGTGTTGAGAGTTGAACTATAGGTAAAGATAGGGTGGGACACTGTGTGTGTTGAGAGTTGGACTGTAGGTAAAGATAGGGTGGGACACTGTGTGTGTTGAGAGTTGGACTGTAGGTAAAGATAGTGTGAGGTACTGTGTGTGTTGAGAGTTGGACTATAGGTAAAGATAGGGTGGTACACTGTCTGTGTTGAGAGTTGGACTATAGGTAAAGATATGGTGGGACACTGTGTGTGTTGAGAGTTGGACTATATGTAAAGATAGGGTGGGACACTGTGTGTTGAGAGTTGGCTCAGTATGACTTTCTGTAGATAAAGATAGGGTGGGGTACTGTGTGTATTGAGAGTTGGACTGTAGGTAAAGATAGTGTGAGGTACTGTGTGTGTTGAGAGTTGGCTCAGTATGACTTTCTGTAGGTAAAGATAGGGTGGGGTACTGTGTGTGTTGAGAGTTGGACTGCATGTAAAGATAGTGTGAGGTAAAGATAGTGTAAGGTACTGTGTGTGTTGAGAGTTGGCTCAGTATGACTTTCTGTAGGTAAAGACAGGGTGTGGTACTGTGCGTGTTGAGAGTTGGACTGTAGGTAAAGATAGGGTGGGGTACTGTGTGTGTTGAGAGTTGGACTGCAGGTAAAGATAGGGTGGGGTACTGTGTGTGTTGAGAGTTGGACTGCAGGTAAAGATAGGGTGGGGCACTGTGTGTGTTGAGAGTTGGACTGTAGGTAAAAATAGGGTGGGGCACTGTGTGTGTTGAGAGTTGGGCTGTATCTAAAGATAAGGTGGAGTACTGTGTGTTGAGAGTTGGACTGTATGTAAAGATAGGGCAGGGCACTGTGTGTGTTGAGAGTTGGACTGTAGGTAAAGAGAGTCACAGAAAACATATTTTGCATTAAGAAAAAATATTTATTTAGTCTTAATTTTTATCTGTTTTATAATGATTAAATGTTCCAGTACACCTAATCATCTATTGTTTATTCATGACTGAGTCGATTATATAATCTAAACAGTTTTGATATTTTTATAGGAGTCCCATGGGACGTAGTGTCTCTGATTTTGGGGGTCCAGATGACATTTTACTGCGTCGTTTACGCAGGTTTTGCAAGTCTGATAAATCCCTGCTACAAATACATTTTTATTCAAATGACAATAGATTGAATGCAGATTGCATGTCTTGATAGAATATTGAGATTTAAAAAAAACATCAGATGACAGTTTGTTTCGCAGACCACATTTAAATAACTTCAGCTTTACATGACATTATGTCAATTCATGAAGCCTGTCCAAAACAGTCATGGTAACTACCTCAATACTGTACACAAAAAAACATAAAGCGTATTTAAATTTAAAGGTTTAAGTATTGATTCTTAACTGACAAAACAAAGTGTGGGTTTCTTACAGATCTAGAGATCAATGCTTTCAAACCTGAGCAGTATATTATTTTCTCTAACAATAAGATTTGTCATGCTGTTACTTCTATTTGTAGTTACTCATAGAACTTAACGGAAATACATATATCACTTTTTCTTCTTTTTAAAATACAAGTTGAAAACAGAGGCTGACAATGGCAAGTGGGGATGCAGGATTTCTGAAAGGGGGCGGAGCCCAAATGTGATGGGTGAATAGGACTGGGGAAAAATGGTTAATTGTCACGTCCTTCCAATATATTTTTTTTAAATAATAATTCTAGAAAAGGGGGCTGGGTTCCGGATCCCCTGGCACCTCCCTCTGAATCCGCTACTGAAAGGGATTTGAAAAAGATGAGTTTAACCTACACTGTACAAAAATAGCTGGGTGCGCACAGGAGTGGTTGTCATAAAACAAAAGAAAAACAGAATTTATATAAAAAGGGGGTACACACCTTACACTCTCCCCTGGGATCGGCCTGTGAAAATCATAAAAAGTAAATAAGATTTTAAAAAATTAAAATGTTGATATAAAGGTCAAAACTGACATTTTGCACAACACAAACAAACATTCTTAGTTTGTGTTTGAGGTCTTAAATGAAGTATTTAAAGACTAACCTTTTGGCAAAATCTTCTGTAAAAATCCCACACTTTCCTTAGGTGGCTGGTCCAGGTCTCCGTTCTGATCAATTTTCCTTTTGCAATCTGTCACCTGCGTACAGTCCGTGAAATACATGAGCAGAAAGACGTCTACCATAACCCACACCATTGAGGTTGCAATAATAACCTTACAGTACTGATATTGTCGCCGACTAGCCATTTTCTATCACAAACAAGCACAAAATAACTATTGATTTTAAAATAACACAAACAATTCACAAACACAAATGTTGTTGGATCACATCAGTAAGCTCAGAAGCACTTTAAGACAACAGTTTATTAAAAAACAAAACTCCTAAAACTTAGTAATTTTCTCGTGATGTGGACACCCAGCGTAGGGGAAGATGCATCTTGTTAGATTGAATGACAGTTTGTAACCTCTGTCAACATCCGTATGCTTTGAATAGAAGGCGAGTTAAAGCTAAATTATCTTCATGACCCATTTGTCAGTTTCAACATTCCTCGGCGGCTGTTCAAACTTTGTGGGCAGCACCTGCAAACAAAACCTGAAAATAAACAAAAGCCAGTAAACACAATGCAACAGAAGTCCATTTAACCATCACCAAACAGAAACGTAACCCCAACACCAACCCTAGTCTGAGACCATCTTCCCTAGGTGACAAACAAACAAACAACCAACACTGCCCAATAATCGTCACGTAATAACCAGCAGTATTATCTAATAACATGTTGGCCAACTTAAATCATGTATACCATGTAAAACACTTCTACCTTCAACAGCTCCTAACAACATGCACACCTGTTGTTTTCAGAAGAAGGAAAAAAAAAGGGATATTTAATGCAGGGGTTGAACCTCAGTGTTTGGGAGGGGGGTATGGCGATTATTTGCTTTGGCAATTTTGAGGACACATCAGGAAATGCAAGTTTCTTATGGGACAAGCAAAAAAAAAGGCACTACAATATTTGCCTTTGTTAGAAGTGAAATTGAGAGGGCATTATAGCAAAGGGACTGGGTGGCTTGGCAAATGCCTTGTTGAAATTCGTCCCGTTAATGAAACCCCCACTAATTGGTTCATCAGCACTCACTGGGTGTTAATACTTACTATTGATGGTTTTCAAAGGAAATCCACTACCACATAGGTTACTCTTTCAGATTAGCAGTAAGGAGAGGCTATGGCTAAATCATATAAAAGACCACTTGCTGCCAAGAGAAAAAGAATAACCTATATGGTAGGTGTGGTTTTTATCTGTAGACAATGTTTCTCAATTATCATACCTTTGACACCTATTTATTTATATATTTAACAACCCCACCCATTCTGAAACTTAATGCAAGTAGTTGTTGAATAAACAATGTGCTGATCAGAAGTAATATTAAACTTTTCTACATTTTGAAAAAAGGTAATTCTGACATAGATTTAGCCTGCAATTCTACTGATACATGTAATTGGTAATAGCAACTTCTGCTGACAAAATTATTAATTCAAGAAACCCTGAAAATATATTCCTACAAATGATTTCACTTTTTTTTCACTGCAAACCAAAATCTTGCTTGCATGTCATGACCTTCCACATGTATATGGTGATCACACAATATTGCTTGCATGTCATGACCTTCCACATGTGTATGGTGATCACAAATGCTTGCTTGTATGGGATGATCTTCCACATGTATATGGTGATCACACAATCATGCTTGCATGTCATGACCTTCCACATGTATATGGTGATCACAAATGCTTGCTTGTGCATCATGATCTTCCACATGTTTATGGTGATCACAAATGCTTGCTTGTACATCATGATCTTCCACATGTATATGGTGATCACAAATGCTTGCTTGTACATCATGATCTTCCACATGTATATATGGTGATCACAAAATCTTGCTTGCATGTCATGATCTTCCATATGTATTTAAGGTGATCACAAGTTCTTGCTTATACATCATGATCTTCCACATGTTTACAGCATTGTGATAAACCATTAACTACTGTAAAGTGGCCTTCCCATAACACAAATGGGTTCCCAAGTGATTCATGGTCAGACTAAAATATAGAAAAATTATTTGTAATTTTTTAAAACTGTCAGACATACATTTGGTTTACTTTACAAAAGGATGAACAATATGAATGTTAGAACACAGAAGAAAACCACTTAGAACTCTGTATTCTTTTGCACAGAGCCAACAGAGATTATTTGGTCAACCAATTTACTACAACTATCAGGTCAGTTCACTACAACTCTGGATCACCCACTGACTGTCATAACTACTTATGAAGACGTACACATATAAAATAACTCAATTTCATATAAAGATGACATAGACATGAGACGAATAGGACATACAGAGCTCAGTGCTAGAGTACTGAGGTGCACCAGATCATCAAATCAATCTCTCTTGGTTGATTCACTTGGCTATTTTTTCTTCAAGCCAGTCTTCACAAATTTGTATAGATGCCTGTACTTTCTCTTTGTTGTGCACAAACTCTTGCCAGTGTCAGAAATCATTCCACATTAAACTACATGTACATGTACACATACAGGTACACACATACACCCTCTCACACACACATACCATGGGCGTACATGGGGGAGTTCAATGGGTTCGACCAAAACCTCCTGAAATCGTTTTTTATAATTTAATATATCTGACATTGATATCTGACATTATATTTACTCAACATAGAAATATATGCCCAACATTTGAAATTGAAATCAAGCTAAAATACATAAAGCATAGGCCTTTATTGACTTCATGCAAACCTCGAAAACCCTTTTCAAAATCCTATGTATGCCCATGCACTCACTCGCACACAA